>JASGXE010003999.1:0-28243 GCA_030068105.1 Sinentomon sp. SZTP_YWyxl | reverse complement strand
ATGCTAAGTGCTAAAGTGTACCGTAAAATTTTATCCAGAAGCTGGTCAGGCGTTATTGACAATCGGTCAGTTGCACTGGATTATTTCAGTGAATGAACGTTTTTCAAATGTGAAACAACTTTTTTTTTCTTTCAGGCATCTCAGATTATTGTACAGCATGACGACATCGATGTTGCCACTGAGGCATCATTTACAAATGACATTTTCGACTCCAACGCCAGCCAGGAGCAAAACACAAACACTGCTTTGCAGTCAACACAACAGCAGGGACCCACGTCGGCCATGAAAGATGTGGATGAATACCCAAATGAAGGTGAGGCGACACCAAGCACTTCAGGGTTACGGATCGTTCCATCGAAGCGCCCCATCTTCCCGTCATCCTCATGCAAACCAGGCATATTTCGTGGGTCTTTGCACCAGAAGAAAGAGAAAAAACGATCCGAAAACCTGTCTGTCGCCCAAGAGACACTTGGCATTCTGCAAAATTTTGTGGCTGAGAGGAGAGAAAAGATGGATGCCCAAGCGCTGCATTCAGCTGAGGGAACATTCGGTGTTTTCGTCAATCAAGAAATGTCAGAAATTGTTGACCCAGCATGCAAAGTTCTGTGCAAGAAAATAATCTCCAATGCATTATTTTCAGCACAGGAGAGGAACCAAGCGCGTCTTTTGGCTATGCAAAATGCATCACAACAAAGCTTCAATGATGTTAATTCTGGACTTATCGTTCAAGGACGCCAAGGGGGCAACTCTTCTTTCTGAACTTCCCTCTTTTCGACAAACCGGCACAACCTAACCGAATCCAGAAAACGCCGAAAAAATGCTGTGCCCCACTTACCCACTAATGGATAATCCATTCATGGATTATCCACGGATGGAGAGAAAACCCACGCGTGGAAAATCCACAATGTGGGGCTCCACCTTTTCAGACAAATTCTGCAAAAAAATGCAACAGGAATTAGCAAGTTAAACGCATGTTGGTGTGGAGGAGAATTTAATGGACTAGAAGAAGGCAGGCCGCGATACGAACCTTGGCAGAGGATGAATTATTCACTTTGCAGCCAAACTGTCCGCAGCTTACAGGTAAGCTGGAATTGAGTAGCTTTTTCCACAAATTCATGGCGAAACCGGGCGCAGCATGGCAAGTGGGTAATTCTTTAACCTTTTCAGTCTCTCCATGCTGTTCGATTGTGACAGCACCTACCGCAACGGCGCACCTGAAGTGGGATGGGGGTGGCTCGAGAAACACTGAGGGGAAGGCAGGGGCCTATAAATTTCTGATTCTGGTTTTCGCCAAGCTGCTGAGCCTCTGGTAATTGGGGGGGGGTGGATACGAAGTCGCCCCTTGTTGGTCCTGAAGAAGGTAGAGATGCATTTTTGCAAATTTTTTGACCATTTGGCCATTTTGCGCCACTGTCTCCTTCTTGGTGCGTCTCTGGAAACTTCAGTTGCGAGACACGAATATGTCCTGAGGGTGGTTATTGCATGTGGACAACCAATGCTGCAGGACTCATATGCAAGCCGAATACAGGATGACGTGATGGTTGAGCCTGAAAGCATTGCAGGGAAAAATGCTCGGAGACATGCTTCCTGGACGCATCCAGGAACATGATGATTCTGACGACGATGACCATGAATATGCTGAGGAGAGTGAGACTGTAAAAGGTTCTTTTGTGAATTCTGGTTGTTTGAAAAACAAAGCGATGCCTTCATGATTTAGTGGAATTGATCCTCGTAAAACAGTAGAAGTGAATTACGTCTGTGGTGTTGGATTCCAGCTGTCACAGTTTCAATTGTTGTGTGTTGTTACCAAGTGCATTGTTGTCAGGTAATCTCCTCCTCTAGGTCGGGGGAACCGGTCCTGCTGCTAATTGGTCCTTCCGTTACGGTTCTACCGTAATCTTGTCCTACATACACCAGGTCCTACAGTAATCTGGCCCTACCATACTTTGGACCTACCGTTATCTAGTCTTACCGTAATCTGGTCCAACCATAACCTGGTACAAACGTGACCTGGTCCAACTGTAACCAAATCCTGCCGTAATCTGGTCCTGCTGTAATCTGCTCCTATCGTGATCTGGTCATACCGTAATCTGGCCCTACCGGAATTTGGTCCTACCGTAACCTGGTCCGACTGACGTCTAACCCTACCGACGTTTAGCCCCATGATAACCTGGTCCTACCGTAATCTGTTCCTACCATAATCTGGTTCTTCCGTAATCTGGTACTACCGTAACCTGGTCCTACCGTAACCAAGTCCTACTGAGATCTGGTCCGAAATCCAGGCACAGTTTGCAGTGGCAGTTGTTCTGATACTGGTTCTCAGTGGTGCCCCGCTGCAAATCAAGGACGAATCACGAAATGTCGTAACCTGAGCTAGCCTAACAAACCAAACCGAACCTAACCCAACGGATGGCCTGCCTCAATCCGGCAGCTCCCCATCAAAGTCGTGAGAAACATCGAGCAGTTTCTGCTCTGCGTCCATTATTGTCTTTTTTCGGCAGCAGGAGGGCATTCACATTTGGAACAAAAACAACACAACTACTTCGTACCTCAGTGCACACATCCAGAAATTCGTTCGAGGGAAATGTGGTTTGACCTTTTGTCCTACCGTAACCTGGGTCTACAGTTAGGTCCTACCGAACCAGGTCCTACTGTAATCTGGTCCTGCCATAATCTGGTCCTGCTGAAACCTGGTCCTATCATAACCAGGTCCAACTGCAATCTTGTTCTACTGCAATCTGGACCTACTGTAATCTGGTCCTACCGTAATCTGGTCCAACCGTAACCTGTTTCGACCGTAACCTGGTCCAACTGTTACTTGGATTTTTTTCTAGGCGCCAAGGAAAAGTGGGACCGGGTTATGGTTGGACCAAATAGCAGTAGAACCAGGTATGTTCCCCCCTCTTCTTTGTCGACGCATCTAACCCCGAATCCTAATGCAGGGCAGGTGCTGACTTAACCTCTCAAGCCCGGTTTACATACATAGCACGTACGCAAAATTGTTCCACATCGCCGAATTACGTACATAGCACGCACGCTGCCATGTATTTTGCTCTTTGCTGCCGAATTACGTAAATAGTACGTGTCGCGGAGGCGTTGTTTTAAATGGGATATCGGAAAAATTACGACAGATGGCAGCACTTTTTTGAAAATTTCCGAATATTCCCGAAGAATCAGCGATCATGCTGCAATTTATTTCGCCGAAATCGTCCGAAAATTGCCCGAGATATTTCATATTGAGCAGATGCCGTATTTTGCGACATTGCCTTAGTGTCGTTTGCAATCAGTTTTGACGAAGGAAGCAAGCTGTGAAGACAATTAGGCTGCCTTTGTTGACATTGGTGAAACATTGTTTCTTTGGCAAACTGTGGTTCTATCATCAAAAGTTAGTTTAGTTTGACTTCTGAAATTCACACGAATAATCCAAATTCTTGAGTTTCAGCAAAGTCACGGCTTTCTGTCATTTCCGAGGTGAGAGCGAACATTCCCGAATTTGTTCCCTTCTTGATCTCTTTGCTTGTTTTATTGTTTTGCGCATGCTCACTCAATTATATATACAGTATAAGTGATGACAAGTGATACAGTATAAGTGATTAAAGTGATGACTTCATTCTTTTTATGCATCTGTACATTCTGATTTGCTAATGAACAAGAGGAACATAAAGAATTCAGATCAAGAAAGAAGATCGAAGTTTCAAAGGAAGGAATTTACAAGAAACAGGTCTAGAAGCAAAGTCAGGGAAGAACGACAATAAGACAACGATTCTGACTACCAGGATTCAACTGAAGTTTCAGAAAGAATGGCAGCAGTTTCATTGACTGGCAATTTCACAATTGAAGCAAATTTTGCAACTGCAGTCTCCGATGCAGAATTCGGTCCCGTTTCATTGCTTCGACCATCAATGCACACTCAAATTTTCAACTTAGATGCAAATGTCCAATCCAACGTAAACATCATTCTGCAAGATGCGAGTGCTTCAGCAGTTCAAGCTGGATGTTACTGATATAAAGCTTCTGACCCTTCATCAATTGTGTATCCTAGATTCGTTGGACAAGATGTAGTTTCTGCAGGAACCAGAGGACAAATCAGGAAAGAACTCAGTGACTTCTTCATCGCATCGGCTGCAATCAGTGCAGACAGAAATGCTCGGAACTGTGCGACATTGAGAAAACTCTGTTTTGCTTTTGCTCCTATGGCATTTGAAGTCATCAAGAAAAGAGAAGAAAAGAGATATAGTCACAAAAGCTGTTCGAGAATACGGCGTTGACACAAACTTTGGGTTCATTGGCTTTGAAGGTCTGATAAATGGCATAAATTTTGAGAAAGCAATGACCGATTGGGCAAAATCATGTCTGATTAGCAAAAAAGCCAAACATGACTGCAGCGCATGTTCTTCGGATGGGATTGGCTTCAGGTTACGCGCCAAATGTGAGTTTAATCGGCATATTCGCCAGAGCCAACGTTCCAGAGCAAGTTCTCAACATGCTGACAGCTATCACAGGAGCTAGACGCTAAGGACCTGGATTTGCTTCATAAATTCTGGTGAGTTCGAAACATTAGACAATTTGATTACTGAGAATTTGTTACCCGCATTTCTTGAGTCGCTTGAGTTTCTGACTGTTTTTTAAATTAATTGATTTACATTAATCAAGTTGCCTTTGTTTCTTAATTGCAGATCCACTCAATTGATCAATGGCGTCGAGCTCGAAACGATCTTCACATCCCTTAATCGGCAGATTCACACAATGCAGGAAACTCTTCAAAGATCCCTTAATCAGAAGGTTTGGATCAGATTAGTCATGAGGAACCTCTCATAAAAAGGACTCATCGAAAGAATGAAGTTATCAACTGCCAAAGGATAATTCACAGCTCTCGGCAAATGTGCCGGATTCGTGTACATTGGTGATAAAAACTTCAACGACAGTTTACTCGACTGCGTGCAAAATCATTTAAGAAGCTGTCCATTGTCAATTGAATAAATAACCAATTCTGGAAACAGCAAAAGATTTCTTAAGGATTTTAAATAGAATCCACGATGCATATCAAGATGTTGAATCAGGACGAAGATACCATGGTTTCTGTCAGTCTGGCATAGGAGATCACTTCGTGCATGGAACTGAAAGCGTGTCACTGGATGATTCAATAACAGGAGACAAATTCAACAATCAATATCTCAAGTATGGATTCGTGCCAAAGAAGAAACCTGTTTCAGTGACACTAGAGGACATTGGAATTAACCCCTTGAATTTGACGACAAACTTTTGTTTTATTTTTAAAATTCTTGTCATGATCTTAAACTTTTGTATATTCAGACATTTTTATTATTAATTGAAATTGCCGTCTGTCCTTGATATTAAACTTGATATTAAACTCGACCTCCTTGATATTTAACTTGTTAACTGTTTCGTGCTCATTGGAAAACTATTGACCAGTTGGATATTGATTTCTGTGGGGTGGAAAGCATTGAAACTTCAGACAGTGACAGTTTTATCAGCCATGAAGATGAAAATTTAGCGGAATCGGCGGTGGCAAGTGACAATGAGACTGAGGATTTAGTTGAAAGTCACGCTGTTTGGGATTGGACGAATGACATTGTGGTGAATGCTCGTTTGCCATTCTCTGGCGAATGTGGAGTTTTGGTGGATTTAAATTATCCGACCGACGAATTGGAGATTTTAAACTGTTTTTCGATGAAAATGTTATGAATCTCATCGTGGAACAGATCAATTTGTTTGCGAAACAGAAGAGATTGTTGGTTTTGTGTTTGTCAAGCGATCAAAACTTGGAAGCTGGGTGGATTTCACAATTGAAGAGGCTTATTTGACCTTGGGCATGGTGATGCTGATGGGAATTGTCATCAAGCCTTCAAGATCGTATTTCACCAGGGACCCATTGATTGAAACAACATTCCCACATTCCTTGTACTATGCACAACACATCATGAGTGGAGACCAGAAGGTGAGCCTGCATACTGCGACATGTGATTCGAACAACCCTGGATGGGCCGCACCGGTGGCAGGGCAAGGGCCAGATGCACCAACATTTTTCACTCAAGGGCAAGGGTAGACATGACCATCGCAATGATTACTAAACAATGTACCTCACCAATTGATGCTGGAAGGCGGTGCTTACTCTGCCACAATTAAAACGAAGAACAAATAAAAACACTAACTTAAAAAAAATATATACAGTGTGTGGCAAAAGTAACCGAACACCTGCATAAGAAATTTTTAACAGCCGCCAGGAGTTGTGGCATGCCGGAGCTGTCAGCCCAGAAACACTGGCACATTGGGGTGGGTTTCGTTGTGTGGTAACGCTAATCTTATGGCTGGTTCTGGCGTTTGACAGGTGCTCAAATGGAGGCTGTTGGTATTGAGTTATTTGTGAAGCTGGGTTGGTGTCTGATACGGGTGTTGGACGGTCGATCCCTTCCTCATTCCCGCGTTGGGTTATGATAGCCTAGCCTAACTTAGCTAAATCAAGCCCAACATAACCTAAACTAACCAATCCAGATCACTAAATGATTGGCAAGCCTTAAATTACTGGCAGAACAAAACCACCATCTCGTTTCGCGACACCTGAAGAGACACTTTAAAGTCTTTGATCTCTCTTTGGTCGGTTGAGGTTTGTTATCGTAATAAGGAAGCACATCCCAAGGCGTTTCTGGGTTCTGGGCTGACAGGCACTACCGTGCCACAACTCAGGGCACCTGCGGACATGAATGATTTAGGTGTTCGGTTACTTTTGCCACACCCTGTATAATACGAGTATGACAGCAGCGAAATCGATTTCAGGAGTTTTGTGAAGTTAGTGTTGTTTGTTTGTTCTTCGTTTTCATTGTGGCAGAGTAAGCGCCGCCTTCCAGCATCAAATTTGAAATGCCCTCTGCAGCTATCAAAACCATTCGATACGTCACCATTGCAGGTCGGGACATCAGAACCAGTCATTTGTTCCTTGAAAACATGAGCCATCTCCCATGTGGTCTTGCACAGAACGACACTGGTGGGACAAATGCCATCATTTAACAACCTCATTCAGCTCGAGCATGGAATTAACTTAGCAATCGATGGCACTCTTGTGTCCAAGATCTTGGCTGAGTATGGTGGAGTGATTACTCCAAATGTAGCTGTACACATCTTTTCAGAGCGGCCAAAATACATCACGAAAGAGGTTTCACTGATAATGTGGGTGCTCTTTACCCAAGCTGCAAGGGTGGGCTTACACCATGTGTTGTCTGTATTACCATCGGAAAGAAGCACCCATTATTTCCATGGAATAAGTTGAACATACTCATCCCGTCAGAATTTGCAGCATTGCACGCAGCAGTGGTCGCTGTGAATGGAGACCCATTCTATGGGTACAATTCCGATCTCGGGCCAGCCCATAGTGAAAACTTCCCGTAGCTGGCTTACACCTGTATAGAAATATACAAGCAGATCGATGGGAACACAACATTTCAGGCCTTGATAGGGTTGTCCAAAGCACCTATACAGAATAGGCCGACAATTGACGCTGTCGTCCAGGATTATAAGTATGGAATCGGACATATGGGTCTTTCTGGCATCCCTGCACAGAGTACTGCAATCAACGACTTTTGGCAAGCAGTGCCTCTCCCAGCACCAGGTGCTGAACAAATTGGTGGGGTCTCAGTTCCTATGCCCATGTAGACATCAGATCAGAATGGGTTTGGTGGATTTGGTGATGGCCGGATCTCTTTGAGCAAGCATACATTTACCTCTGCTAAGCATTCCTTTTTCTGCTTTGTTCATCATTCATGATGAGGCATGCCAAGTGCCTCTGATAACTTTTTTGCCTTTGGCTGGGTGCCACGATCACTTTGGGTCGTCACCTCGGATTTTTGACTGTTCAAACAACGACTAACTGTTGAGAAAACAACATCATAATCTTCAAAAAACATGATGACATTAAAATTCAACATGATGTATGGTTTAAGTACAATACTTTCGTTTAATTGTGTATCGATGTAGCAATGCATGTAGTTGAGAAGTTATTATTATGTTTGTGGAAATGTTACGTGATTGCATGTTTGATACTTCAGGCACAACTGTGCCGTTATGGTAACGAATCAAGTTTCGGCAGAATTTAGTGAAAACAGCTCGTCGAGGCCGAAAGCGATGGACGGTTTTCGGTTTTCTCATTTCGCACAGCGCACATCACAAGAAGTACTTTATTCTATTCTTGTCGACTTAGTAATTTAGTGCTTTGTGCCCTTCACAAATACGGATTGAAAAATATTAGATACGCACGAAAGTGGTGTGCTGGAAATTGTTTTTTTTTTTTGAGTTGAGGAAATTTTTTTGAGTTGAGGAAATTGAGTTAACGTTTGCAAACAAATTTGTGAAGCAGTGTTGCAATTTCTTGCAATTGCAACGGATAACATGTGCAGGTGAGAGGTTATGCAATCTGGAGATGAAATGTGTAAATATAGCTGAACAAGACACGATTGAAAAGTGGCAAATAGCTGAGATTGTCGATTAATTTCCAGAAAAGCGTGTCTATTGTAGTGTGTTTGAGAAGTGCATTTTTATCCGTTATTGAACTGTCCTGTGTAACGATCAGTAAATTTGCGTGATGTGCACTTTAAGGCCCTCATAACGATTTTTATGAGGCCATTCCTTATTCAATTGCTCCTCATAACTTTATGAGGAACTCTCCATTCTCATAAAGTTATGAGGTGCATAAGGAGGATGTGTCCATTTAGCATTGTGCAGTTTATGAGCGAAACGGAGCGCTCATAAATCCAGCTCATAAGTCCAGAGGCATGTTTGGCTGGCTTTTGGGGCTTGAAGTCAAGAAATGTTGTGTGTGTGGTGAGGAATATTCGAGCTTTTCTTCTTTGTCGTTCTCGAGTGTCTCATTGTGACAATTCCTCAACGTCCACAGATTAATTTTTTCTCGCGGATGGCTTTGGTAAATGAGATTCTGTTGGAGGAAAGAAGGCAGCGCCGTTTCAAGGACAGGCTTAACATCGATGATTACGATGACCAAGATTTCCTCAGCCGTTTTCGTTTTTCCAAGGCCATCTTTTAACATGTCCTTGCCCTTGTTCAGGATGCCGTTCGGCCACGGGCAAACACTGGGCATCCTGTGTCTTCTGAGGTGCGTGAGCTGTGTGCACTGAGATATTTTGCCACTGGAAGTATGCAGATGGGTATAGCAGACATCACTGGTATCTCGCAATCCAGTGTTTGACCTTAGGAGGAACACTACAACCGTGTGCATAAAAGGACACGGCACTACGTGGAATCGACAATAGGGAGATGGAAAATGCGGTGGTTGTGTGTCAACAGAAAGCTGGGTAGGTCAGCATACAAGCATTGCAAGCCGTTGCCCATTCTTTGTTCCTGGGTACCTACCTCTCCTCTACAGTGACCACCGGTTCCTGTCTGCAGTCCAGGTTTCATGGATGATCCCATTTGCCAGCCAATTACCCAATGCAATTGCTTGTTCCATGCTTTCGCATGCCTTCCAAGCTGTTCTTGCCTATTGACCGAAACTCCTTCATTGGAAGGTGTTTTAAAAAGCCAAAGTTTAATGGGATGCTTCATTGCCTGACTGAGCCTATGTTCGTTTGCAGCTGCTGGAGCCACTTCATTGCACATATTCTTGCCACAATTGTGCACATTCCTTTCTTCATTGTAGGTGTAGGGGCCTAATATCTTTTTTTTTCCTCCTTAGCAATAAGGGACATACAGAGAAGTTCAGCTCTCATCTTTGACTTCGGCATGGTGAGAAATTATAGGCGTAAGACTGTGAAAGTTGCAGGCGGTTCATACGAGTGAAGATACTCTTACTGCAGCATTGCAGGCTTGTAAAAGAGGATTGTCATTTCATAGAGCATCAAAGGACTACATATTGTTAGAATTGGTAAAGTTCGTGCAGAAGAGAACGTCTTGACTAAAAGTTTATGGGGTCGTTGGTTGGAAGAAGTGTTTACAATTGCTGAAGTTCAAATCATGACCAGGAAATGGCCTACGTATAATTGAAGTGTAATTGAAAGACTCGACAGGCGAAATTATAAAACGATTCGTTCTGTGGGCAAAAATTGGAAAAGGTCATCAAAACTGATGAATTTTCCCAAGTTGATAAGATCGTTGCGAAGAAAAAGGTTGCGGTGAAGAATCTAGAGATAATGGAAAACAGATGTCTCCCCAGTACCCAAATTTTGTTGGATCGTGTAACAGCTGGGATCATACGGCCTGAAAAGATGAAAATCTGCTCTGAATGTTATGAGACATTACAGCAATGACATTTCTCCTACAGGGTGGGCCAAAAGTCCCATCAAATTGTTTAGTATGTGCCGCGGCGGTTCTGTGTCGGGCAGGACTCTGCCTTCTGCTCTCCTGTTCATGTTAACTGTTGTTTGTTATTATTTTTTTAGGTGTCTGAGACTGAAGTGCCTCGCTGGCTCTGTTTATAATAGTGTCTTTGGAAGGGAACGGTCTTGCTAATATCCAGCAGTCAATGGCCGACACGAGTCTTTTTTCGCTCGAGGAGCGTGTCTTGGCTGCTGTTTGGTGTCATGAGCGCACCCATGAAGGCCGCACGTTGGAGGGCATTAGGACCATGTTTGCGGCTCGTTTTAACAAGCCGGCGCCCTCCCACACCAACTTGAAGAAATGGGAAGCCAAGCTTTTCCAAACGGGTTCAGTGTTGGGCGCCAAACGCTCTGGACGGCCGAAAACACGACTCAACGCAGTCCCAGCCGTCAGAGCATCAGTGCTTCAGTCGCCTACTAAATCCACCCGCAAACGGGCGGCACAGTTGCATGTCCCCCGAACAACATTGCGGAGGGTGTTGAGGACGGAGCTTCGTATGCGGCCGTACAAACCACACAGATTGTCGGAGACAGATTTAGCCCGCCGACAAGAAGCCTGCCATGCACTTTTGAATGCGTTCCGCAGCGCCCAGGAACGCATGAACGTTATGTTTACAGACGAATGTGCCGTGTATCTGAGTTCCGCCCCTCGGAACGTTTACTTCTGGAGCGACGCAAATCCCCACTTCACCGAGGAGGTGGCAGACCACCCTCCCCATGTAATGATATGGGCAGGGGTATCAGGGGAGCATCTCATAGGCCCGTTTTTCGACGGCCCAGTAAATCAGAACTCGTACCTGGAGATGCTGAGAAATTTCCTTGCCCCTGAATTGGAGAGACGGGGCCTGACGCGGACCATTGTCATTCAGCAAGATGGGGCACTGGCGCACCATGCGCCGGTACCTGGACCAAACCTACCCCAACAGGTGGATCGGCCGTGCCTTGCCGTGGCTGCTGTGGCCTGCTCGCAGCCCAGACCTGACGACGTGTGACAACGCTCTGTGGGGTTATGTGAAGGAGAAAGTGGCGGAGTATCAATACAACAACGTTGAAATGCTGAAAAACAGGATACGAGAGGTTATGACCAACATTTCTGCGGCTCATCTTCAGAACATGTCCAAACGCACCTGGCGACGATTGACTCTCTGCCATGATCACCTAGGAGCACATACGGACCCTTTGGACTCCTAAACCCACCCAACCGTAAGTTGACGCTCGTCTTACTACGTTTTGACGGGACTTTTGGCCCACCCTGTAGACATACACCGGCAGGAGAAGGCCGCTGAAAGCGACCGACGAGTCACACAGCCTCGAAATGTGCCTCTCACACACAAAATCTTGGACTCAGCTGATGAATTTCGTGCATGGCTCGAGTCCAAGATGAAGTTTAAGGGTTCAGTTTGCGAGGTGGTTCTCAACGAAGAACGAATCATCACATCTATTTGAAGGAAGGTCCGCATTGCCGAAGGAAGCACATCAGCCCATGAGACCTTTAAAAGTGAGGCCAGACAGTTGGGCAAGCTGGTTCTGGAAGCCAGATCTCAATCTCCGAAAACCAGAACTTGATGCGGAGATTTATCCAGGCCAGCCATTTTACTACTGGTGTGCAGAGAAGCCTTTGGTGTGCTACAAGAAGCCTTTGTAGGCTTGATGGCCCAATGATGGAGTCAGCACCCACCGCATCCACCTTCCCAAAGAACCTGATACTTCATGTTATTGAAGTCTTGCGTGTTCAAGCTTCACAGCCGGGCACACCTGAATCAGAATATCTGACACAGTAAAACTGACGAACTTCAAGGCAAATATCGCCGGAAGTTGGAACGAACAAGTGGGAGCTGCTGCCAAAACGTGCACCTGAAAAAGCATCGAAAATGGATAATGGAGAAGAAGAAGGTTTCTTGAAACTCCCCATGATGTTCTCTTCACCCACACCATCCTTGAGCACCACACGACTGTCTTCGAGGACTTTTAACACCATCTGAATCGACATTCATATTGAGACGATCCATATTCCTCTGCCTCACAGCATATATCAAGCGGAGACCGATGGAATGAAATGGAGATAGATGACGCGAGACTGGCAAAAAAGTGTGCCCAGCCGGGTACTTTGCAGCCGATGCCACTAGCGACAAGCAAATTGAAGCGGCCAACCAGTCGTACATCAAATACATCAGAGATAGAGTGATCAATACGTTCCGGTTGTCATCTTGCCATAAACAATGCAGTGCTTGAAGGAACTGATAAATTTCAGTGAGCAGCGTGAAATACCAGAGTATGTGTTTGGATGCAGCGTTCGACCTCCTAACCAACATATGAATATATGGTATGTCCACTTCAAGCGAGGCTTTTGATTGACCCACAAATTGGATGCTAAAGCTCACAAGTCGCCAAGCACAACGAACATTAGGAAGCATTTCATAAATCATAACGACCCTGGGGACAAACGAACGAACGGTGAAAGACATCAGGGCCGTTTCTGACCACTTTGGAGACTTTGTCACCACTGGCAAAAGGTACTATTGACAGTGAGTGGCTTTTATCAAAGCAAGCTTGGTTGCAGCGTGCACCGACTTTGCAGCTAATAAACAGAGGTGAAGGAACACATCTCGCTGGTAAAAGTTTGGACAATTCTTCAAAACTCGCAAGGCAAATGCGATCTGCAAGAATATCTAATGAGGAATCCCGGGAAACTTCCGAGTGAAGAGTCTGACGACAGCAATACCATATGGCTAAGAAAACGCTCCTGCGACGAAGAGGCGTCCAGGGATAGGCGACATAACCCCCGAGATGAATGCATCCCTGAGGGAAAAGTATCTGAAGACGTGGAGAGAGACAAATTGAAGATGACAACTTTGGACAAAGCGAGAAAGAAGAAATCAAACAGATCAGAAGAAATCAAAACGGATCAGAACAGATAATTCCCATCTCTTACTAAAATCTCTGATTGCATGTCTGATATTTCAGGCACAACTGTGCCGTTATGGTAACTAATCAAGTCTCGACAGAATTTAGTGAAAACAGCTCGTCGAGGCCGAAAGTTATGGGCGGTTTTATCATTTCGCACAGCGTACATCACATGTTAGTACGTTATTCATTCTTGTCGATTTAGTAACTTATTGCTTTGTCCCATTCATAAATACGGATTGAAAAAAATATTAGATACGCACAAAAGTGGTGTGCTGGAAATAGTTACGCTATTGACTATTAGAATACTGGTAGGAATACTGAATATTGACTATTAGGAATGTTCTACGAATATGTCAGTCGTAAAAAAAGATTTTTGACTATTTTGAAAAGTTTTGACTATTGTGTGAAGGGATTGTAGTTTGTGTGAAGGTGTGGTCTTTCGTGGATTTTAACCATTACTTTAGTTGATTAGTCTCCTGTCAGATTGTTTCAACTTGAAGTTGGGAAATGCAATAGAAGGAATAGACGTATTTCGTGTAGGAATATGAAAAGTTAGCATTAAGTTGCGAAAGGTAATTGTTACTGTGCTGTTGCGAAAGTTGAACTAGTTCCAACATTTTCACTTATAGATTTGAAGCTCAGTCAAAAGGGGAAGCGAATCCTCAGTCTATAATCGGAAGACGACTCATTCTCGTTCAGAGTTGTCGTTGTGAACTTGAGTCAGACGTTTTTCAAAATAAACGATCGAGGGGCCGTAGACGACGAAGACGTCGATGAGAGGATGTGGTCGTCGCAGAAAGTCGAGAAGTTGTGTCATTGTAGATTGTTTCAACTTGAAGTTGGGAAATGCAATAGAAGGAATAGACGTATTTCGTGTAGGAATATGAAAAGTTAGCATTAAGTTGCGAAAGGTAATTGTTACTGTGCTGTTGCGAAAGTTGAACTAGTTCCAACATTTTCACTTATAGATTTGAAGCTCAGTCAAAAGGGGAAACGAATCCTCAGTCTATAATCGGAAGACGACTCATTCTCGTTCAGAGTTGTCGTTGTGAACTTGAGTCAGACGTTTTTCAAAATAAACGATCGAGGGGCCGTAGACGACGAAGATGTCGATGAGACGATGTGGTCGTTGCGGAAAGTCGAGAAGTTGTGTCATTATTTCCATGACATATTACAGAGGAATGTTTTTGTTGTGTGTAGTTTAGTTTCTTACAATGACCATTGGTGAATGGTATAGAGAAGAAATTACGTCTGCATATCTGAAAAATTATTTTTCATGTGTTGTGGTGAAAATTGTTATGTCTTAACACATCAAGAAAGTCGTGCGGTTGGCCACTCAACTCCTGTCCAACAGAAGTGCAAAATTGATCCTGGTGGCAAATTAATGAAGTTCAATGAATGTTGCGACAAGTTCTTCGACGTCATGAATTCACAGTGCCCCCAAAATCGAGAGAAACCCTGGAAATCCGCCTTCGGATTGCAAGCAGAAAAACAACTGCAGATCTTGGGCGAAATGGAATCCTACATTGCCGGTATGCGTGTCGTGGATCATAAAAAAACTTGCTGAAGGCAAACCAATTTTAGATTCAGTGAAGCCATTCATGCCATTTCAGCGTGGGATGCTTGTGTCGATACGGTCTCTCATCGGCCTCCACACGGAACTGAAGGCCAATTTTGTGTAAGCTACCTCCTCACAGCACGTTTGAATCAGGACGCCCTTGAGAACTTGTTTTGCCAGATAAGAGGCATGGGGAAAGGTAACGATCACCCCACGCCGGTGGACTTTTTAAATCGACCGCGATTCTTGATTCTGGGGTCAAGGCTTCCCAGGCCGTCACCAACCGTGCCCGTTCAATCTTCAGATCCCGAGGAAATGCAATTTCTCTTCACCGGTTTGTTTCAGGGTTTTCTGGATGACACAGTGGAACTTCCTCCGCCATCGTCGAGTCATCTTGAAAATTCTGATTGAGTCATTTTTCATCGATGCCTGCTTTGCAGGAAACAACTCCGAAGAACGACCGAATTGTCATTCTCAAGCGTTTTCCAGTGAGGATCAGGCACTTCAATATCTGGCTGGATACTATTCATGCGCAGACAATCAAAATCTGTCCACGACCATTGACCCCGAAGTGCGTGACGGCCCCTCCTGGATTTCAACAGTATCCAGAAGCTGTCTTCTGCATCCAACAGCTTGGTTTGCTGAAGTTGTGAGAAACTGTAATTCCCTTTTCTCAAAAAACCACGGTTAAACCATCAGCAAGGAAAGAGGCGCCGTGAGGAACTTTCTTGACATGATCATTGCAGCATATCCGCAAGTGGCACACAAAGTTCTGAAATGTCTTGAACGTTCGAGAACATTCATTCGAGTTGGATTTCTCAACCGAGCAACACTGGATACCCGTCAGAAGGAAAAGAAGGCCAAGCAGTGAAAGACAAGTGTCATGCCAAATCAGACGGAGAATTGAATTGGTAAGTTACGATTCTTTTCATTATCCTTTCGAAAACCTATTGCAGCGCAATGACTGTTATTTCTCAACACGATACCTCCAGAAGAAAGTTCCGACTATTTCCGATCCATGCTTCCTGATCCCTATCTCAAAGAAGTCAAAAATATGCCCGAACAGACAAACGAAATGTGGGCACTGCAATGAATTATTGTCGCTCTCACCACCTGCAGTCCCTCTTTTTCGACGCCATTTTGTTTGTTTATATTCGTGCCGAAAAGCAAAAGAGAGAGAGAGCCATTCCAGACAACCATATTGTATTCTGCAGTCAGGAGCAATCCTACAAGATGGCACTTTTAAAAAGCAAAAAGAAAGAAATAAAATGTCTGGCATGTGCCGGAAAAGGTCTTCTACGTGTCATCTTTTCACAGCAGCAGGCTGCTTAATTTTCACCCTCCCCTCTTCCTGTGCATGTCAGCATGTATCGCTTTGAGTTGTCAGAGAATTGATCGATCTGCCTTTGGACGGTTTTTCCAGACACTATTTATGCACGAAAAAGGTTTTCACCGAAATAAGTGAGGGTTCACTTGTTCACTTATCATTACTGTTGACACAGTTCTCTGAGAAGTACAACTTCTCTCCAAGTGTTTACTTGAATTGTCTGTTCGTCTTGTCAACATCCATCTGTAATTTGCTGAAGCGAACAAAAAGTCATTCGTCAGTCATCTTCGTATCAGCGTTCATCCTCAGAGTTTGGTGGTTAGTTAGTTTCGTTCCTCTGTTGAGTCTTAATGGCAATAAGCCATGTCAGTTTCTGTAGAGAGTCTGTCCTTAGAGAAGCAATAAACAGTTTAAAAATGATTCCCACTCGTGTATGACTCTTCCAATTATTTGTGAAAAATTATCAGTATGACATCTAGGTAACAGTTTAGACATTATGTGAATCTACTTGCCAGTGGACCTGATGGTTGTTTGGTAACTGAGCTTTGATTTAGCTTGGGTTCTCCCTTCCCTTCCACAGGTCTTTTATACTTTTGAGTGCTGATTTTGTGACTGCCCATTTGGCAAATTGTGGTGCAACAGCAGCTGGTTGACTCGAATGTTTGCCGAACTTGCGAGACATGTGGTAACCACAATTATCGTGAAAGACAGTCATATCTGTGGTTGCAATCCAGACAAGAAATTTCTCTGAAGAAAACTTTTTGGCCAATATCACCGCCGTCATTCCAGTAAGATTTCAGAGTTTAAAGCTTCGAAAGTTTACTCAGTAACCACAGATACTAATAACATTTTGTCTTAGCAGACGATGCATTCGCGTCTGCAAAAGACAAAACAAAAAGAAGAGGTTCAGGTATCGCAAAGGTAGCAGCGAGTACAGGATGGCAACTTTTTACCAATTTTAATCCCAGTTTTCGAGGAGAAGCCTATCCCAAGATGCAGTCAAGAGATTTTGATTTCATATTTACAGGCATTATCAGCTGCATTAACACTCGATTGTGACAACCGTCTCCTCCCGAAAAGGAGTGTACCCCAGCATTTGGCGACAGAGCAGGCAAATGTAAAATGCACAAAAATGATAAGCAGAAGTTAATTTACTTTGGCTATCTGCAGGTTTACAGACTGGATGTGGGTATTGGCAGCTTCTCACATCTGGCTTCAATGCCCGTATGATTGTATTTTGTGAGAAAGGGCACATCCTTTTGTTTTTGGAAGCCCAGCATGGGAAACATCACATGTTCCCTGGGCGGCCTGGGACGGCCCCCCACTAATGGGTTTGAGACTCAGGACAGGTTCAGGAAGACATAAAACTCATTTGGACATGAAATTTACCACGGTACAAAGTGGTATATTGTTAGGAGGGTTGAAGGATTAATTGATTTGAGGGACTTTTGGCCGATCATGTAGTTGCAAAATATTGAGATTTTGATAATTTCAATCGAAAAGCAAAGGCAGAATGGGGATTATGTAACGTTTAAAGCGACAGGCTTTCGGGCGCAGAGCAGAAGAAAGCAAAGAGCAATCGAGAATATTTTGAGTTGCAAATTTTATTGGAACATCATCTCGCTTTGGGATTAAAACCTCTTATATCCTGCATTTTGTGCGGGGCAGAGGATCCCAGGCGAGTGAGGGCACAATTGGACTTTGAAATCGACATCACATTCTGAGAGGAAGCCACACGTGTTTCTTCACCTGGAGAAATGTGCTGAAGAGATGCAGAAAATGACAATTTTAGGTGCTTTTGAAGGTATTTCGTCGCTGAAAATATGAAGATTTCCTTTGGGGATTTTGGGTTACTTTTGGATTCATGGAAGGTGTTGCACAATGGAAAATACTAGGTGAAAAAACGATCAGAAAAATCGTAGTGAGTCGTAATGGAGAATTCTGACGGTGAAGTTGTGAGGAGCGGAAAGCCTCAGGCGTTTTTTGAGCCGTCGATCGATCGTGGCGATCGTTAAAGTGGAAGATCCTTCCCATGGAGGGATGGTCGGCAACGTAAAGTATTGGATTGGCATTCGCGCTCGGACAGTTGAAGGGACAAGTCGATTTTGTTGACGAGAAGCTGCACGCTGTCGGGAAGGCGAAAAGTGAAAGTCGAACGAAGTCGACAGTTTTTTTGGTGAGTCAGAATCTAGTGTCGCGAAACTTTAAAATGTGCTAGTACTCTGCGAGAAAATGGGGAAAACTTTACCCGGGAAAACTCCACCCCTCAAACACCATATAACCTTTTTCTAAAAGTCTATTTATTCTTCCTTGAAAACGGAGTGCTTGTAAATGGGGAAAATCATGGGTTTTAGCAATAAACAAAAACTAGAATTCTAGAAATGAAAAACTTCTGTGTTGATCTTATTTATCTCAGTGTTGATAATTATATTAAGTGAACCGAGGGTTGCTGATGTCGACAGGGGCTGTCAAAAGTTCCTGGTAAGAAGTCATACCGTCGGCACAAGTGCCGAAAGTAATTAAAGTTGGTACAAGTGAGGCTGAAATAAGAGGCTCGAAATCTCGTTGGTTTTAACGTGGTCAAATGACAGAAAGGTCCAGTGGAGTGCTATAGTTTCCCCAAAGAATCAGTTTCCCCGAAAACGCAAAACAATTCGAAAGGAGGTTTCACCAATTCCACAATTGTAATATTTGAAGAGCCCCGGGTTTGACACTATTAAATTTGTCGGGCTCCACAAAAGGGCAAATCCCCACTTTTAACATTTGAAGGTCCCTAAATTAAGACAAATTCCTCCCTACTAACATTTGGAGGTCCCACCGAGATTTGAACTCGGTCGCTGGATTCAGAGTCCAGAGTGTTAACCGCAGAGCAGCAGCAGGATAACATTTGGGTGCAGAGCAGCAGCAGGATAACATTTCATGCCCACAACAGTTCAGTTTCTAGCCGAGTCAACCATCATGAGCGATATAGTCACCAAGAGGCGAAGTAGGGCTAATATTTACATTGGACATATTCCGCAAGAACAAAGTCTCTTGTCTTTTCACAATGTCGCTCAGCAAACAAGTCGAAATCTCCGATACGGTACCTTGTCCACACCCCAACGGATGTTTTTGGGAAGGAGGCCCCGATAAGCTCACATTCAGGATCGCCATGCCAACGATCTGTCTATCATGGGATCATCGGGGAAATTGTGTCTCTTCAACGTTGGTGAGAACATTTGCAGAACATGGGCCGCTCTGGTGACAATAGACGGTCCGGATGTGTTAACCACCTTTTCAAAAATCAACAACACCCCGATTCCCGAATTCCTTATATCATCAAGAGTGTTGTCAACCCAGGAATCAGCAAAAAATTATCGGATCCATATTCACATGGGGGACACGCCCGGAGTCTACACGGAACTGAAATGGCTGCAGCCGATTCTTCCACTGGGACCACCACCAGCCACTCTCCAGAACGTACTAGTGTTGTTATACCCCACTGTCGCACAGATGGCCATGGGCGGAAAGGTGGACGTCAAACTTTCCATAGAGGAATGCTGGATGTAGACCATGGAAGTGACATCGGAACGAGATAGTGCGATGGTGGTGCCCAAAGAAACGATGGAGGTGCCCAAAGAAATAAAGAAAGTTTGGTATAGAATGAGAAAAGAGAGTAAATACTGCTGGAGTGCCACCATAAATAGTAAATTAAAATAATATGAAAAGGAATAACCTTTGTTCTTATTTTCAGGGGCATATCAGTATTTTATGCAGATTAAGTTCATTTTTCTCACTTTGTTTCTTTTCCAAGGTGAAGTCGAGCCGTGATAAGGGAGGGACAACGACGAGAGTCTGGCACCGAATATTCTGGCACCGAAAATCCGGGGAAATCGATAGCATAACATGGGACCATATGGGAGGTTCATTTTTGCGATCACAATCGCAGCCTCACCCTGTATAACCTCATATAATTGTGCACCTATAAGATAAGATTCGATGCGTAGTTGTGTTGTGATTTTTGTTTCAGGTGAGGCAAAGGTAGAGACGAAGACGCAAGTGACATACGAGAATTCCACATTCCCCTTGTCTCTAGTCGAAACACCCTCTGCGATACCCCACTCCGCGTCTTTGTAGACGTAGTGTGAATCCAGCTTTGCAAATAGAACTAGTAATGCAGTAAAGCATGTTCAAAATAGTCAATCGACAAGCATAAACAGTCAGTCGTCAAGTGACAGTATCCAGGAGATAGCTAGCAGTAGTCGAGTTCCAGTGATAGTTCGAGAGTCATGATAATCAGTCCAAGTTCCAGAGTTCCAGTTAGCCAGATCACCTAATAACCTGTGATGGGCAAAAATAACTCACGGTTGTCAATTGCCGTTTGGAGTGCGGTCATCAACGCCAAAACTCTTGTCCAATAAGAGTTCCATAGCATTCTAGTTCGAAAGCTCTGCCTGGCTCTTCATGCCCTTAGGCGACGTACGAAGCACGAAGAAAGAAGAGAGGTCGTGACCACAGTCATGACAATGGACCATCAGCGTCGAAGTAGGCCTTGGTCAGCCTACCAGGATCCATCAGCGGTCGAGAATTCGGAAAAGGAGTCGTCGTTTGGTTGGACATTTTGGACCAATAGTGCCATCAACTCAGCAGATTGGAGTCCAGAAACCAGGAGCTATCAACTAGGAGTTGGACAGTTTCGCACTGCGGTCAGTGAGCATTGAAACAGACACGTGCAGCGTTTCAAAAGTCGAAAAAGTCAGAGAACGTGAGAAAGTGCATTTCGGAAAATTGCGCCTGCAATTTAAAAGAGGTATGCAATTTGCATAGACGCGAGTGATGTGTGTAGCGAGATTTAGAAAAGGGCAACGACATAAACTGAACCATTGTAAACTCATTGTCGTTTGCCCTCGTTATTGCGTTGATGGATGACTTGAAGGAGAATGGACGAACAGTTGGAGGAAGGATCACTTAGTTGCAGTGTGGATTCGGAGGATGCAACATATCGTCGGTGGATGCGTTTGGACACTTATACGTGGAGGAGGCGTCGATGTTCGTGGTCAGTTGAGATAAGGGATGACGAGTCGAATGGAGTCGGATCATATTTCATTTTATTTTAGTTAAGGCCACCCCCCATATTTTTCTCTTTTTTTTCTCTTCTTTTCTTTTACCCCACCCCTATCCCACTATCAAAATTTTCTTTTGCGGGATAGTCTCTACCTTCACCTCAGATTTTCTCAGAGTTTGCACATGGTAAAGTTTTGAGACATGGACTTTGTCTTGTGGGAACCACAAGAAAGGGGGGGTTGTGTGAAATGTTAGGAGGGTTGAAGGGTTAATTGATTTGAGGGACTTTTGGCCGATCATGTAGTTGCAAAATATTGAGATTTTGATCATTTCAATCGAAAAGCAAAGGCAAAAACGGGGATTGTGCAACGCTTAAAGCGACAGGCTTTCGGAAGAAAGCTTGTCGCTTTAAGCAGAAGAAAGCAAAGAGCAATCGAGAATATTTTGAGTTGCAAATTTTATTGGAACATATCCTCGGTTTGGGATTAAAACCTCTTATATCCTGCATTTTGTGCGGGGCAGAGGATCCCAGGCGAGTGAGGGCACAATTGGACTTTGAAATCGGCATCACATTCTGAGAGGAAGCCACACCTTTCTTCACCTGAGAAATGTGCTGAAGAGATGCAGAAAATGACAATTTTAGGTGCTTTTGAAGGTATTTCGTCAGCTGAAAATATGAAGATTTCCTTTGGGGAGTTGATGATACTTTGATTCATGGAAGGTGTTGCACAATGGAAAATACTCTGTGAAAAATCGATCAGAAAAATCATAGTGAGTCGTGCTGGAGAATTCTGACGGTGAAGTTGTGAGGAGCGTAAAGCCTCAGGCGTGTTTTGAGTCGTCGATCGATCGTGGCGATCGTCAAAGTGGAGGATCCTTCCCATGGAGAGATGGTCGTCAACATAAAGTATTGATTGGCATTCGCGCTCGGAAAGTTGAATGGACAAGTCGATTTTGTTGACGAGAAGCTGCACGCTGTTGGGAAGGCGAAAAGTGAAAGTCGAACGAAGTCGACAGAGTTTTTTGGTTAGTCAGAATCTAGTGTCGCGAAATTTTAAAATGTGCTAGTACTCAGAGAAAATGGGGAAAACTTTACCCGGGAAAACTCCACCCCTCAAACACCATAATTATAACCTTTTTCTAAAAGTCTATTCTTGAAAACGGAGTGTTTGTAAATGGGGAAAATCGTGGGTTTTAGCAAAAAACAAAAACTTGAATTCTAGAAATGAAAAACTTCAGTGTTGATCTTATTCATCTCAGTGTTGATAATGATAATTATCTGAAGTGAACCGAGGGTTGCGGATGTCGACAGGGGCAACGAACTCGAACGCTGGGATTCAGGTTCGATTGCTGTGATCTATTTTAATGAGAGGAAACTTAATCAATTTTTGGGGAACACTTGGGAAACTTTGGGAAAAACATTCAATGTAATCTTGAGTGGACCTCAATCTTGAGGAACTTCAACCTCATAGAATTCTGATTTGGATCGAGATCCAGTGCTGCAAACATTGCACTTTATGGGAACCAAACGTGAGAATTAATTTGTGATTTTTGTGTGAGGCTGGTTTCAATAACCATCGCCTTTGGTTGCTGAGACATAAACCTATTAAGGGTCTCATGAGCTTTTCCCGAGGGATAACTTTCATTTTGGGTGAACAGAGTAACGGAGCACTTTGGCAGAAAGTTGCCTTTTATTCGGAGTTCGAGTCAGCAGCTCGACATTTAACCAGTGTCAATTTTGAAGTGTAATCAGATCCCGGAGAAGTGGGATTATATTTGATGGTCCTGAAATAATAGGACGATTTCTCAAGTGTGCTACATATAACCCTTGTAAAAGGGAGTTCAATTTCAGTGGTCCTGAAATAAGAGGAAACGTGTTACAACAGTTAGAAAATATCAGTGGTCCTGAAATAAGGGGACAGGTATCTTCTCGAGTGAATCGCCCAGGATTCACGGGTGATGTGATATTATCAAAAGTTCCTGATAAGAAGTCATACCGTCGGCACAAGCGCCGAAAGTAATTAAAGTTGGTACAAGTGAGCCTGAAATAAGAGGCTCGAAATTCTCGTTGGTTTTAACGTGGTCAAATGACAGAAAGGTCCAGTGGAGTGCAATAGTTTCCCCAAAGAATCAGTTTCCCCGAAAACGAAAAACAATTCGAAAGGAGGTTTCACCAATTCCACAATTGTAACATTTCAAGAGCCCTGGGTTTGACACGATAAAATTTGTCGGGCTCCACAAAAGGGCAAATCCCCACTTTTAACATTTGAAGGTCCCCAAATTAAGACAAATTCCTACCTACTAACAATATCCTCCTTTAACGACACACAGTAAATGAATCGGAAATACAGGCTCGTTCAGACCTCTAGATGGGAATTTAAGAAGGAGGTCCCATGTGCACCATCACACTGGCACATTAATGAACACCTTGTTTCAGGTCCAAGACAGAAGCCTGGCACGTCGCCACGGTTGAAATGAAATTGGAACAGAAATCAAAAAACCAGCAACGGAATAGCTCTCCAATTTTAAAGCAGCATTGCTTGCCAGCTGTTTGGTAAGCAATCCCGAATCCCTTACAATTTAACTGCACGGAGCAGGTTCGCACAATTCCCCAAAGAATATTTCATCGGAATGAAATACAGGCTAACCCACGAGCAGATAGATGGCACTGCATACCACCCAAACTACGCAACATCCGCAACTTGTCGAACAATTCCCTTCATCGACTGCTGCCAAATTTCCACGATTTACTTGCAGTGTGCTGCACTCTTCGCACCAAGAGCGGGAGGAAAGTTTTCTCGAGCAACATCTGCGCTGTGTTGTTTCCATGTTTACTTGATTGTATAATAAATTTCCAGCTTTGGTTTTTTTCCGCTTTGTCGCCCTAAACATTTTTTTTTTATTGACAAGGAAAAGCTTCCAGGCTGTAATTTAGCTTTGCAAGCAATGAGTTAATCGAATGGTAACAGTTATTAGTTTGACAGATAATTTTGCCACGGCTGTTATGTTTGGCTTGCTTTTACGGAATAGAAATCCAATGATGTTACCATGTGCGAACATCACAAGAATGGATAGGAACTGTTGAGAAAGAGGAAGTCGAACCCAGAAATGAGGAATGAATCAGCGACGCACAGTACATAATGGTGAAAAGGGAAGGCAGCCAGAAAGAATGAAAAAACAACCAAAGACAATTATTCCAAATCCACGTGAAAAACAGAGAAACAGCAGGGAACAGAAAATGAGAAACTGTGGATTTTTTAAAAGTATCTAAGGTTCCCAAAAAAATTGAGACAACTGATGGCTGTGAAATTTCAGAACACATTGGAAGGAATTGAGGAATCTAGGAGGTTTGATTGACTTGTGATCCCTCTTACCCGGCAGTTAATTCACTCACATTTTCTGCGAACGTTAAGAGAAAAACATCAAATTCACGAACGATCACAGCAAGAGGCCATACAACTGTTTTCAGTTGCAAGGTGAGCCAGATGGAAACACTGTGTGCAGAGTTTTCCTGCCTTCTTTTGTTCCCCTCTCCACACATGATGCGGGAGGAAGGACACTAACTGACAATGAAGCTTTTTCTGATGGGAAGATGTGAACAAATTAACATTGCATGTTTTAAAAAATCCACAGTCCACAAGACAAAAAAGTCAGTGTTCAAGAAATCCAAATTAATGCACGAAGTCGAACAGAATGAGAAAATGTACGGAAGAAAATTAGAAAAATCTCCATTACCAAAAAAGTAGCAATCACACACAATAAAACAGGCAGCAATGTGCAAAAATGCCAATTCAAAATATAAAATTATTGTGAAAATACTTTTCGCAATACATGTGTGAAAATAAAAATGCGCTGAAATGTGAGAGCGTCAAGTTGTGTCATTTATTATTCTGTGAGCATGCAATCTCGCAAGTGTCCAAGCCTTGCCATCAGCTTAGGTGCCTAAACCCTGCAACGGAAACACACAATCTGATGGACCTGATTCTTGATCCGCGAGGAAATAGTTGCAAACTAAAATGTGAGTTCAATCACCCTTTTTGCAGTTTCAGTCTCACCTGCGGCCATGTTCCAATTCCTGGCCTTGTTCAATTTTGCTTCTCAAGTGAGAAAAAGAAGGTTTGTTTTCTTTAACTGGGAGCAACAAATCAACTTTCTGAATTCGTCTGCTCCATATGAATTTATCCCATTCTCGGGTGGGCAGCAAGCTTGAAAGAAAGAGTCCACACGTAACATTTGAATATGCACTCAAAGAATCGCAAACTGTCCTTGGTCAGCTCAAAAGGAAAAATCTATTTCCTCCCAAAAGAAGACCTTCATACTGGAAGAAGTGCTCCTGCTGTTTTTTTTTGCAGCAGGAGCTTTCCAAATGAAAGTGGCCGCTGCCATCAAAGTATCTGAGGTACACACTTGGAAACTCGCCAGTGGATTTCTTCCCCCACTGAACCTCACCCCCTCCAGCACACAACTATTGGGGGTTGTAAACAACAGCAGAATGAGGTCAAAGGAACGAAGAACATCCTGTGCATCAAGCGTGTTTCCAATGCATTTAAAAGCCGTCAAAAGGCCACATTCATCATAGAGCTCACTTTCATTTTAACACCCATCTGTGTGGCCTCCCAACTCCTCTTGGCCATGCCTTACCTGGCGCAGGAGGTTTCCTGCAGTTGCAATTTTATTAGATAAAATTCATCTAATTTTGCCAGAGAGTCACATGTCATGTGACCTGAGGCTCGTAACTCTGAAATGTAACCATGAATCTGGTCACATGAAATGTGACCCTCTGGTCCTGACGAATAGTGACAATGTCGAAGATCGGTGCTAATGTTCTTGAAGAAATTATTGTGCTTTGCTGGAATATTTTTCGTCAACAGAAAAAGCTACAATATTTGTGATTCGGAGGAAGAAAATAACGTGTTCGTGGTTGCCAAAGACCGTTCCACAATTTAACACATTTTTCAACACATTGCATAGGACTGCCACACAACAAAACCAAAACAAAAAGAAAAAAGCTTTCAATATCTGTAGAAATAGATAGGTGATCTAGAAGATCAGCCAGAAGACAATTTACCACTGCATTCACTATTCAAACATCATAATTTGTCATTACACCATTTTAGAATAATTCATTCAGACTGACAATAATCTTCAGCATTCACTACACAGGCATTGTAACAAATTTACTGCAATCAGCATTCGACGATAATTGACATCACTGAACGACAATTAATATACTACCATAAGCATTTACTATTTCGACATTGCTATGTGCAATTATCATTAACACTCACGATATCGTCATGTTAATCTCTAGCATTCACTGAACAGATGCGATGACAAACACTGAAAAATATTTAGTAGCAATCTAGGTTACAGAATCATTACTCAAAAAATCAACAAAGAAAAATCAAGCCATTGATGTGTGAACCAGAAACATGTGAAAGCAAGAGGTGTCAAAACAGGAGCTGGTTCCAGACGGCAAGCAGTCAAAAAGCGATACCTATCCAATGTTTTCAACCAAAAACTTTCTCGGATGAACTGGACTGCTGTCCAGTTCAGGGCAATGCCCCATGTGCAAAGAGATGGCAAACAAGCAAATGGAAAATCATTCCAAATGTGCAAAATTCGTATCGAAAAGGTTCTCCCACTGTTTTAACCAACAAATAAATTGTTTCGAGCAAAAATATCACTTTGGTATTGCAAATATTATTTCCTGGTTTGATGACTGTCAGTGGTATCATACTGTCAGACTATCATACTGTCAGAGGTATCATTTTTGGCAAAAATTGTGGTACCAGAGATGTGCAAAAAATCCAAAGAACTTTTACTAAATCCAAGAACTTTCACTATCACTTCATTTTCAGAGACAGCAGAGAAAGGAAGAAACCTCCACAAGGAGATGACCGGTTGGCATGATCACTGTCGTGAGCAGCAGCTCAGCTCCTCACTTCAGAATCAGCAAACAAAAAGTAGAACGGGCTCTAAAGGCACTGAGATCAAGGCATGCACTGGAAGCATCAGAAGAGTGTGCCTGAAGAGGTGTTGATCCAACACGCACCATCCTATCCGAAGAAACTGTGCTTGAACAGGCAGTCGATCACGATCAACATTGTTCAATGTTAAAAATTAACAGGTCCTCGCTGTAATGAAAACTCATCGAAGTGGTCCATGGGTGCAGCTTCCAATCAGTCCATCAGCAACTGAAAATGGGCAGAACAAATAAATGTGATCGAAATTAAATGATTTTCTCTACAATGACATATTTTCTGGTCTTGCTGAAGCAGTATCAGCTCACAAATGCAAGTACATCTGCATTGCCAGCGTTGCGTTGGTGGCTGGAGAGGGTGGTTCCACTGATAAAGTCGAATATGGAACCACCCACTCGTAAAGGCATACCTTGGTCTAACACTTCACGGTCATTCATGGGCTTCATTTCCACCCATCTGCCCCTCCCAAGAAGGCTGAAGAAGATGCTGTTACAGTTCATCGTGGAACCAGACCCCCCCGCATGCCACAGATGCAAGCCAACCAACCCCAAACAGTTGTTGGGGAGTGGACAAAAATGCTGCTGTTCTTGTTATACCACTGTGTCCACCCCAACAGCAAGTCCAGATAAAAAAACAATGCCCAACTGGAAGATAGCCAGATAAAAAAAACTCCTTAAACACAAGTTGATAGGGGTCACAAACGGAGCGCAAACATAGCAGTAACAAATGGGGGCCCACTCACCAATCAACAAACAGGTCCCAAAGCCAATCCTGGTGTGGTGCTGCTTTTCGTTTTTGTTACAAAAATGATAAATTAAGCTTTTTCACGCTTTCAATGTCACTTTTGAAAATCAAGGTTTTCCAGGTTTTAAGGTTTGCCTGGTAACCCTCAAGGATAAATAACCCAGAGCTATAAGAGTGACAAATTGGTATACAGAAGCTGTGCTGATAAAAGCATGACTTAAACATTTAAAAGGGGTGGAGGAAAATTGGACCGAACAAATTAATAATTCTCGGGACTTGAAATCCCCCGGTTGATACTTGGAATAAAGTTTTGATTTAGTGAACAAACGGAAGTTGGGAA
>JASGXE010003998.1:0-51463 GCA_030068105.1 Sinentomon sp. SZTP_YWyxl | reverse complement strand
CAAGAGGAGAAATTTATCATTGGAATATCGCATAAAACAGCTAGATACCTAGATGATGACCTTGAAAATCACCATCAATCAGCACTGCAAACAAAATTTCCATGCATTAAATTTCCGCACTTTCCAGTAATGGGTGAAACAGGCAGCCA
The DNA here is from genome assembly GCA_030068105.1 of Sinentomon sp. SZTP_YWyxl. Classification (NCBI taxonomy): domain Eukaryota; kingdom Metazoa; phylum Arthropoda; class Protura; order Sinentomata; family Sinentomidae; genus Sinentomon; species Sinentomon sp. SZTP_YWyxl. The sequence continues at coordinate 51,314 of JASGXE010003998.1, read as the reverse complement.
TTGCCAACGCCTTAATATTTTTTTACATTTCAACAATTTATTTTTTTTAGGTAACAGGTTATACAGACTTCAATTTAAAAACATTTATTAAACATGTCAAATAATACAAATACGTGTAAATGGGAAGTAGGCTACCTCCAATGTGCAGTCGCAGAAACAATATTGTACCCATCAGTGTATCCGTAGATTGTTGGTTTGTGGTTATATTGTTGTTCTAGTGACAAATGCAGTCACAGAAAAAAACACTGCGACCAAACCAACAATGCAGATGCCCATTTATGGACACATTGTCCATCAATCAACATTTCAGACACCAACTTTCGGGTACATTATTGTTTCTGTGACTGTACAATGCACAAAATCTCATCAGGGAGGCACAGCAATTCAATTCAAAAGTACTGCTATAAGGTAGAAATGAAGGATGGGCAAAGCAAGGTTCTGCCCGACTGAATAAGAACAACATGATTTCTCAGTCAGCAAGACAAGGACATGAACAACAAAACCTGTTGTTGCAATGGAATTAAGAATTACCAGAACAATAGATGTTGGTCTCCGTGAAAAAAATAACAGGTTGGCTGCTGCAGTGTACGCATCACATTTTCCAGGAAGATGCATCCTCATCTGGGTGCTACAACCAAGCAGATGACAGTTCACAACGTTCAGTGCAAGGAGAATGTGACAACCTCACGGACACCAAGACTGTGAGGTGTCTTGAAAAAGTTGTGCAGCCAGACCAGTTTGTTTTCATACAGAGATCGGTGTCACCTGCCATCTATTTCAATGGCTCTCTAGTCTCTGTTGCTGCTGAACCAGTATTTGGTGCTTTTTTTCTTGGTGCTATCTATCCTTGACTTGTGGTCCTGTTTGATCTAAACTGACCTCTGGTCTGGATGCCCTATTCGTCTGAAATCAATGCTTGAGTGACAGTAAATCTGACTCATGTTGTGTTTGTGATGGAGTGATCCATCACACCACCTCCAATGATCCATCACACCTGGAAGTGATGATGGATTTCTGGAGGTAGGTATTCGCGCCTCACCAATTAAACTTATTATGATATCATTTGCATCATGAAAGAAACTCTGCAAACTTTAATTTCGTTGCAAATTTGGGCCTATCTCTGAAACCCACATTCAAAAGATTTCAGCATTCCTGCTAGTGCTGTTACTTTTTCATTGAAAACATTGCCAATCGAACAACATTTTGAAGAAAGGTGAGGAAGTTTTAACATTATCAAATGGAAGTTTAAACATACTGACAGCTACCCACAGGCTTAGGAAGCATACTCATCAAGTTCCTAGGCAGACACTAGACAGGCATCCATCCCTGTTTCACTCAGACTAAGTTCCCCTGCAGCAAAGATGAGGAAAACATGTAGGTTTATCCAACTAAAACTGGTTTGAATCAGCAGAATGCAGTGTTCCAGAGATGGATAAGAGCCGAACGGGATCGAATGGGCTGGCAAGCAAAAAAAAGCTCTTCCATTTTCGACCGGGATCGAAATAGGCTGGCCAGCAAAAAAAAGTTCGATTTATGACTGGGATCGAAATGGGCTTGCAAGCAAAAAAAAAAACTTTTTAACAAAATACGACCAGGCTCAAAAATCCATGCTCCTGGGCTCCAAACAACTTTTTGCAACCCTGGCTGATGGGTTTCACCTTATCCCGGCCTTCTAAATTTTGGCATTTTCTAATCGCATTATGTACCCAACTGGTTTGAAGGGAAATAGGCACGGGATAAGTAAAGGGGTTCATTTTAAACTAAAGTTTCGATAAGTTTGTGGTATTTTTCGTCATAAATTCTATTTTGTCACTTCTATCTCTTTTTTTCCTCAACATCGAGAAACAAGTCGGCTTTAGTGCTCAGTGAAAATATGGTAGGACACCGACTACATGAATCTATCAGCAAGAACAAAGGTCGATTAGATACTCTGATCTGATCCGCCTACAAATTGCACCTTTTTGCATCAAAACAAAGCTGTGTTAAATGACAAACCTGCCAGCAAAATGAAAAACAGCCCCTCATCATTTTCCCTCAACAGAATGATGAAATCTTGATGCCAAGAACAGATGAATTTCACAACTCCAACTGGACAAAAAATCATTGCAGTTGCAAACGATCTGTCATCAAAATTCTTCTCTCATATGGCGCACTGCACTGATAAGAATTATCCTTTTAAATGGTCTCCAAAATCCAAAATAAAGACAAACAACCCAATTGTAATGCAATTTACATGTACAGTTGTTGGTAGACATGCTGGTAAAATATCCTTTTACAACACTAACTGCCAGGACTTGATCTGTCGTAAAAAGGTGGACTATTTCTCAGTTGATATAGGCTTATACAACAATGAGGTGACATATTTCTTGCGATATCTATGTGTCGCACTGAGCACCATGACTCCATCTCTGATGGACAAAGCATAAAGATGATTCAGCATGACATGATTCGGTTCAGGCAGCAAAGTCGGCTCACAAGATAGCGGGGTGTCTTTGTTCAGGATAACTTGCAGAAGATGGGGTGGCAATACGGGTGGAGATGTTGGCTTTTCCCAGGGCTTACTTGCCGGTATTTCCTGAGTGTAGGAGCCTGGCGGTGATCCTGATAACTGACTATTGGATGAGTGTACAATGTCTGTCGCCAATGCTTCAAAAACTTCAAAATCGGACTTTTTCACTTCGATGACATTGTTCTTTGTCCCAAGACTGTTATCAGCAACCGGCTCTCCAACATTGTGGCGCCACTCACCATCGACAAAGAACTTATACTGATGCTCACCCTCAGGAAGATCCACAATAGTCACAAAATCACCCTGGCTTTTCACCATCGGAAGTTTCTTCCAGTTGGTGAATGTTCCACTGATGTAAACCTGGTTGCCACCTCCATTCCACTTGAATACTGTCGGAAGTAATTTTTCAGAGCTCGAACCATCAGTTGATGCTGTTCTGGGACGTGGTATATCAATGAAATTACTTTCACTCTTTGACTGTGTGCCAGGGAAGTCCTCCTCCTCATGTGAACCCTGAAGAACTAGGCGGTTACTCCTCTTGTCAAATACAAATGCATGTTCATCTTTCCCTGGTGAAGATGGAATACCTCCACCGCTGTCACCAGATTTATGGCGATCACGTGGAGTTCCACCAGCATTGCCCATTACAAATGTAGAAAATTCTGAAAAGAACAAATATCTAATCGAGAGATCTAGCTAAAGGAGAAAAAATAAGAAGTATTGTGGATTAGTATCGCAGAGCTTTATGGCTGAAAGATGGCCAGCCACCTTAAATTACTGCCTTAAATTAGTGCCTGCCCGGGATGGGAGAGTCGGGCTCAAAGCAAAAAAGAGCCGTGGACCACAACATGTGCTCATCTTTCAAAGGTGAATATCAAATCTGCAAAATAATCAACATTGGGGGCTTTCTGTGCATACGATCCCACAACACCTACCTACCGTGTGTGTCACCTACAGTGTGTGTCGTCAGTTTTGAAGCGTGTTCTTGTTCGGAAAACAAAATAATGCTTCGTGTCGTGTTCTCTCTTGATAAAATAATGAAATGATGTTCAAATGCAAAATGCAATGATTTTGGTGTTTTTGGAATGCTGAAAGCTTCCCCTAGAACTGCTTGACTGGTCGAAACCATGTTGAAACTGAAAAAATTGCACTATCATTGAAAATGTGTGTTAGGAACCTGAAATTTTATCATATCTTTATTTCTGTAGGTAGGTACTTTCAGAAAACATGCCATTTCTGGATTTTACCCGTGGAAAGTCTTCTGATCATAACTTACACATGTTTGAAATCACTCATTCTTCAGCTTTGCATCACATAAAATTTCATCAAAATCTGTCACCTGGTTCAAGAGATATTCAACATTTTGAGGGTGTCTTTACTGTCTTTTTTTTTTTGTTTTTTGCATGTGTGCTGTCCCGGAGCTCTATTCTTGTGTCTCGTGTCACAGTGACGTCATCCGATTGAGCTCAAAATTTAGACCACCATACCTCTTTTATATCTATCTAGGACCGTACCTTGTGTTCCAATGTTGGTTTACCAGCAAGAAAGTCTCGAGATTTTTCCCCCAAAAGTAGCAAGGAAAACAGCAAGTCGCAAACAACTTTTTTTGCGCAAGACACTCTCAAAAGTAGCAAGATCTTGCGAAAAAAGTGGCAAGTTGGCATTCAATATGTTGTGCAGGCTTATTTTTGAGAAGTTTGTCTCCAAAAAGAGTAGTGTAAGATTACAGAACCATTCTTTTCCTAATTGGTTCACTCCAATTTGACTGACATCTCAATATCTCTTTCTAACAAATTTATTTGAAAACTGTTCTACTCATCCAGCATTAATCCCCGCTATATACTCCGTACAGGCCTTAAAAGCATACCAAAGGGAACTTTATTGGCATTTGGCAACACTGAATGGGGACACTCTAACACTGCTTCGGACGGTCTACAAAAAGGTTCTGAAGACGACAAAAGTTTTGTAGATACGGGTATGGACCGTTAGCATTTTCGAGATTCTCGCTGTTCAGTAAGAAATGTGCGCACGACAAGATCCGGACACCCACACCCCATTAACACCTTGCTGTTTCAATTAACTCTGCAGTTGTAGGCTCAACACCCGAAGAAACAGAATTAGTTCCCAAGTTAAACAGCATGGGCTGAGGTGCAGAAGCAGGACCGCCTGAGTAGAACATACCACAGCAGTCATGACATTGTGATCGCAAGCAGATTGGTTGGTACCACTGAAGGAAGGGTCATGTGCGTGATGTGTCGGCGTGACTGGTGAACCAACTTTGGGTTTGACATTCCACCAGCTGGTGCTGGAGATTCCAAGCTAATAATTCCAAGGAGATGCCAAGCCACTAGCCAGTAGTTACCTAATGCAAATGCAAAAAGTGTCGCTCTCAGCTTATTTCGTGCACTCTGCAGAGTCAAAAGATTAGAGCATTTGTTGTGGAACCATCAAGAACAATGTGAACACTGGATGGCTGGACCATTGTTGTTGACAGTGCTATTACACTGACCACTGAGAGTCTTTGGACTGTTTTTAGACTTCGGCATGACAAGAAAATTATCAAAATCAAACAGGTAGGCCCTATACTTACAATAGCAGCAAGCAATGTCAAGCCAGCAAATTGCTAGTTTGCAAACCTGTAATCCTAGGGAAGATGAGGTTGGTATGGCTCAATGGCTCCCACCTCAAAGAAACAATGTTTCACCTGAACTGAAGTAGGTACCTAGTGGTGTGGATCGTGGAGGTACGGTAATTTGGTAAGTTGTCGAAGAAACCGATGGTTTGGGATGGAGGCCTCAGCATTGTTGAGGATGTATGCCACCCAGCATTCGGGACGGCTTTCAAGATTCACCATTATAACTGGAACATTTGTGACCTCCAGTTGACAACCCATGCTGTTGATACTAGGGGGTCTAACTAGGTAGTTTATTTATGAGATCCCCTTATTCAGAGTTTCCTTCCAGCTTCATTGCAGACAGTGCTCCTTTCTACATGGGCTGCATATATGGAACTCATAACCAGCAAATATCAAATCTGTCCCAAATGTTCCATGTTTTGTCAGATGTCTCACTCAATGCTTGACCATTTCCCGATTTACCTATTGTGTCTTCAGTAATTGTCGGGCCATAGAGGTGGATTTCGAGCTGCAAAACTCGGCGTGGGACTGTACTCGATGCCGTCCAGGTGGAGGCGACGAGAAGCCAATGCACTCTCTGAACAAAATATGAGCAATCTCTCTCATTTGACCTCTCCGTCACGAGTTCACCTGTTCATTTCTGCATACTTACCTATCTGTTGTGAAAAGCCTGGCCAGCCTAATGACGTGTGTGAAGTTAGGATGCTGGTGTGGCATGATTTTTGGAATCCGCAGCAGATTCCTTCAGAAGCGCCGCACTCCAGGGCATTTGCAATCCCCGTGAAGTTGCTGCGTTCTTGGATGACCACTTAAAATACATGTGGTAACCGAACCATCTTATCGGCTGTATGACCCTTTCTCGTGGTTCTGCTCAGGCCGAAGGTGCTCCCTGTTTTATGTCGATTGGTCCTCATTGGGTTCAGCTTTGCTGACGCTTTGAATGCGTGGTTTGCTGCGAGATGAGATGGGACCGTATCACATGACACTCACCCATTTTGTCCGCGCAGTCGGGAGACCTTTGGGTGCCCTTTTTGGGGGTAACGGGTTGAGCCCAAACGAAGCTGATTGCTTGCCCAAATAGCGAAACTAAGCGAACAAAGAACATCAAAACGAGACCACAACAGTGTAGCTATTGAAAAATGTCTTCGAAATTTTTGAACAGTTTTCATCAAATGGCCAATGGGTTTTGGGTTTTCATCAATCAAAAACCTTATACAGGGTACAAATCGGAAAGAAAGCAATTTTATCTCAGACGCTTCAGTTTTGGGAAGTTTGCAGCGGTTGAAAAGAGAGAAAAAAGCATGTGATCGTAGCATTGCGGAGGTTTACGAATATTTTGTGATTCGTCGGAATGAAATGTTGGAGCAAGCGATCACTGGAATGATAAGCGCGAGTAAATGTTGTCTTGTGATGCGATGCATGCCAAAATAATTCAGATATAAGAGTGGCGGTGAAATTCAAATGATTTTTCCTGTTTATTTACAAATCCTGTTGATTTTCTCTGTCACACGGGTCATTTCCGTCTTTACCAAACCAATCTCATTGCAGCTCTTTCTGTTTATTTCCTTCCGAGAATTTTGGTCTTCATTTGGCTGATATGCATTTTGTTTCGATAAAAATGTGGCCATTGAGGGATCGTACCTGGTTTTTTCTTGGACAAATGGACAAGGATTTTTTTGTAGACAAGACATCCATTATGCTGACGGGTTTTCGGTGGTCCCTGAAAACCGGACAGCCGGACAGGACCTCCGGACTGACCCAGACGGGTTAGGTTAGGTTAGATTAGGTTAGGATAGTCTATTCTAATCTAATCTAACCCGTCCGGGTCGGTCCGGCGGTCCTGTCCGGCAGTCCGGTTTTCAGGGACCACCCTGCATTTTTCATTCAGTCAGAGATTTGCCCTCGCGTAACATAAATTTTGTGATCGGAAAATAATGAATATGTTTTTTTTTTCAATTAGTGCATTTGATTTGACAGGGAATCTCACATTTGATGCATACAGAATGAGGATTTTTCTTTGAATCAGGCTTGAAAAAAATTGCGAGTGAAATATCGAATTGTTAGTGAACGAACATCATTTGGGACAAACTGTTGACAGCCAGCTGTCCCTGCGTGTCAACAGATTTTTTTGAAAATGGCGACAAATAAAGAAGTGACCTCAGTTTTCGGAAAATGTGTGGGAAAACTCTTGAGCAAACAACATGCGAGATCATGATGCTTCAGAGCGGCAGACTCAAACCGCTACCTGACATATTCATTACTCGACCATAGAGATTAAAAACTGGACCCGACAGATTCAAAACTCGACAAGATAGATTTCGAAACTGGACCCGACAGATTCAAGTCCCGGCCAGCAGAAACCCGCGACCACACAGATTGACCATTTTATTGACATTTACCATTTTACATTGACCATTTTAATAGACTGTTGTCCTGCTTCCATTTCATCTGAGGCAGTAGGCTACTGAATGTAATAAAATAAAATAAAAAAAATAAAAGATTCAAAAATTGACAAGAAGGATTTCGAAACTGGTCCCGACAGATTCAAATCTCGGCCAGCAGAATCCAGCCGCGACCACACAGATTCGAAAATCGACGATAGATTTCGAAACTGGACCCGACAGATTCAAATCTCCGCCTAGATTCAAACCGCGACCCTACGGATTCAAGTATCGTTCCGACAGATTCAAAACTCGACAAGATAGATTTCGAAACTGGCCCTGACATTAGATAGATTTCGAAACTGGACCTGACAGGTTCCAATCTCGGCCAGCAATCGAGCCGCGACACAGATTCAAACCGCAACCACGCAGATTCAAAACTAGACAAGATAAATTTCGAAACTGGATCCGACAGATTCAAATCTCGGCCAGCGGTTTCGAACTGCGACACCGATTCCAATCTCAACCAGACAAATTCAAAACCCGACCCAACAGAATGAAAACTCAACAAGATAGATTTCGAAACTGGAGCCTACATATTCAAATCTCGGCCGGCAGATTCGAACCCCGACCACACAGATTCAAAACTCGACAAGATAGATTTCGAAACTGGATCCGACAGATTCAAATCTCGGCCAGCAGATTCAAACCGCGACGAGTCAGATTCCAATCTTGACCAGAGAGATTCAAAACTCGACCCGATGGAATGAAAACTCGACAAGATAGATTTGAAACTAGAGCCGACAGATTCAAATCTTGGCCGGCAGATTCGAACCGCGACCACACAGATTCAAAACTCGACAAGATAGATTTCGAAACTGTATACGACAGATTCAAGTCCCGGCCAGCAGATTCAAACCACGACCACACAGATTCAAAACTCGACAAGATGGATTTCGAAACTGGACCCGACAGATTCAAATCTCGGCCAACAGATTCAAGCCGCGACGAACACAGATTCAAACTGCGACCAGACAGATTCAAAACTCGACCCGACAGATTCAAAACTCGACAAGCTAGATTTTGAAACTGGACCCAACAGATTCAAAACTCGACAAGATAGATTTCGAACCTGGAGCCGACATATTCAAATCTCGGCCAGCAGATTCAATCCACGACCGCACAGATTCAAAAGTCGACCAGACAGATTCAAAAGTCGACCAGACAGATTCAAAACTCGATCAGAAACCGCGACAACACTGGGTCAAACATCGACCGCACAGATTCAAACCGCCACCGGACAGATTCAAAACTCGATCAGACAGATTCATAACCGCGAACAAACTGACTCAAACCATCTTCAAACCGAGACAAAACAGATTCAAATATCGACAAGACGGACAATGCGAATTCTCTCGATCAGACCATTTCAAACCGTGATCAGACAGATTCCACCCGGGATCAGACAGATTCCATCCGGGATCAGACAGACTCAAATTGACGACGTCTTCAAACCTTGACCAGTCAGACAACCAGCGACCAGACAGATTCAACATCTGTTTTCTGTTTTTATTTCTCACCAAAATATTGAACAGGATTAAGGTACCTTTCCAAAAACAATTTGAAACAAAATTGGTGTGACAACAAAGCAAACTTGAATAATTTTGTTTTTTGAAAAACCATTGAGAATTACTAACACTTACCAGGTATGAAGAACAGGCACTCGATGTTAGAATAATTATCCTCATATTCATCAATCATCACACATTATCTCACTCCACTCCAAGGAAATATTTTAGCAAAAAACCACCACACCAGATATCGAGACAAGTAAACCGACGAATATCATTCACAACGTTTATTTAACAACACAGCATACCTAGCAAGCCGTTAGTAATTCCCTTTGAAATCAGCAAAGAAAAAGAGAAAGAGAATGGCAAGAAAGAATTAGTTCTGATTTACTGAGAGCATGTTTTGGTACAAGTTTCCTACTTCCTACAAGAGCCTGCATACGAAAAAAAATGTTTGGGCATCAGGTGGGGGTAAGCCTCCTGGTTTGCCCAGCTAGAGAATGAGAGCAGGTAGAGCCCTTTCTTGACATGCGACAAGACAGGCTCAACCAACAATCAGATGATTTCCAACAGCGAAATCACATTCAAATCGTGACGCAGACGCGGTCACGTGCCGAATGTTCAAACAACCTAGATTACACCTCCTTCGTCATTCCTTCAGTGTCGTCCAACTGTCGCCCCTCCGGTCCGGAATCATCAAAAAGGAAGATCACGGAATCTGTCCGGCTTCTCCGTGTTTACCTTGATGTTCGTGAATAATTGACGAGCGAAGCGAGTCTACAACGGACAGCAAACCACAATTTGTGTGCAACGATAACTCAAAAAATTGTTGACCGATCGTGCCCAATTTTTGTGGAGGCGAAGATGTCAATGTGGTGCGTTGCTGTATAGTTTTTGGTCAAAATCGGTGAAAAAATGACAAAATGGCACAACAAAAACAAAATTGCTCTTTCCCCTGCCCCACCTCAACAAAACCAGCAAGCGCAACAATGAACAGACACTGCAGGCCACGAAAACTCCGAACCTCACTCACCGCCTACTCACCGCACCGCCATGCACGATTTGCATCCCAACGCAGACATGAAGGAGACAAGGCCAAGAGGCGAGCACAGGCGTCAAGCAGGCGTGGCCTCCGGCACAGGACGGCAACAGACGGCACATTTGCGTTTTGTTTCAGTCAATGAATGCAGGAATCAATGATCAATCAGTCAACAACACCACACAAAAAAGAAAGAAACCCGCACACCAGACACCAACTGTGTGTGCATGCAGGCACCTGCTGTCGCGAGTGGATGCTGTGCAGTGTGGCGGAATGGGGAAACTTTTTTCTTTTGGGGAAATTTTGCACCTTTTGGGAAAGTCTGGGGAAATCGATAGTTTGGGGAAATTTCGAGTTTTGTCCACCAACAACAGCGCAAATGGATTTTGCAGAAATGCGATACGGGGATTTTTTTTCTGTTATTTTTTTCTGCTTTCGCTCCATGTTCTTGTGTCGTGACGCATTTTGACACGACTGAGCAGCCGATGCTCGAATATTGAATTAATGGATCAAGTTCGGTTTGGAAAGGACAGGAGGATGGAAAGGACAGGATGGGACGCAAACGAGGCCCGCATCCCGCGAAGACACCGAACTCCTCCACCCGCACCCCATGCACAATTTTCGCCACAAAGCTCACAAGAGAAGTGGCTCACCAGAAAAGAGGCTCAGAAGGAACAGGACACTGGTTGCATTATTTTATTCGCCAAACAAACAAAACAACCAGCGAAACATCAGCCATAACGCATCAGCACTCACATCAGCACATTCCATCAGCACTTCGGGATTTTCGTGCGTCCAAAATGTGTGCTGCTGCATTTCGGCGTTTAAAGGGGGTGTGCGCTGCGAAAGACATGCGAGTGAATGGCGGACCGCGGTGCGATGCCCACAGAAAGTTAAATTTCTCCTGAGCCAAGAAACGGTTTTTGATGCAGTTTCGCATGGCGCAAAGCCGAAAAATGAGTGCTTCCACACGATATGTATGTACACTCGTATAATGATCCCAACCTTTTAGACAACATTACATGGCAGCATTGTTTTGTTTTGGGTTAAGTCATTTATACGGGGGGGACACAATTGCACGGCAACAGGGCAACATTTTAAAGAAAACAGCAGTACCCTTGCCGTGCAATAGTGTCCCCCCTTTGGCACCAGCATACGGCACAGGGTGTGCCTTATTTCTCTGGAGGGTGGGTAGTCGGTTGAGATAGGTTAATTAGGCGCTTTGGATAAGGTAGGTTCAGTTTGGTCGTTAGGTTAGGTTTGGTTAGAGCAGGTTAGGTTAGGTTTGGTTAGGGTTCTCTGTGCAGTGTGCCTTTACGAAAAACAACCAAATGAACAAACACGAAAAACAACCTCACCCAATCCAATGCAATCTGACCTAACCTGACCTAACCTAACCTAACCCAACGACCAAACCGAACTTAACTTAACCAATCCAAAGCGCCTAATCAACCTATCTTATAGCCGACAACCCACCCTCCAGAGAAATAAGGCACACCCTGTGCCGTATGCTGGTGCCAAAGGGGGGATACTATTGCACGGCTAAGGGTACTGCTGTTTTCTTTAAAATGTTTACCTGTTGCCGTGCAATTGTGTCCCCCCCGTATAGGTAAATGACTTAACCCTTTGTTTTTGAGCGGTGAAAAGGCAGTGCCTCCCTCGGATTTCTAGGGAGGCGCTGCTTCTTGGTCTCTCAGTCACCAAACTCAGCACAACTTACACAACAATTGCCGCCCGCAGACCGCTTGTGCAGCCGTCGATTGTGCAGGAGCAAAAGCGACTGGGACACGACACGAGCAACTGGGACACGAAAGAAAAAAGGTGATCGCTCGTCTACAACAGGAAGCCTGTCTCCTGTTTCCTAGTCTAAAAAAGGAAGAGAAAAAGAGAGAAGAAAAATGAATGAAGGAAGGAAGCAAAGCAACCTCAAAAGAGGCAACTTAAAAAAGAAGAAAAAAAGAAAAGAAATAAATATGACATAAAAAAGAAAGAAAGAGATAAAGATGCAAAAAAGTGAATAAAATTAAAGAAATTTGAGAACTTTTCCCTTTTCGGCGCACGACATCGGGGGAATGGTTCGCCTTGTGTCAGTCACGCGGCAAGAGCGCTGTCCGGCATAAGCTCGGTTAACTAGCGCAGGGAGTCACGGAAGCACCAGAGGTGTTTCGCCAGCAGAACGCACACTCCCTCTTCCCAGCTGCGTGAAAATGGTTTTGCACTGACCACGCAGTGGGGGGCCGCCATCATGGGCCGCCGTCTCCGGGCAGGTTCCCAGCTTTGGTCTGGACATGGGTCCCCGACCCTTTCCCAAACCTCATCAAAATCAACCCCGTGGCAATGCACCAGATCGGATCCGATCTCAAATGAAAAAAAAATACATAAAAATGATAAGTAGGTAGGTAAAGAGTAAGAAATAAAAAAACAAAATCTCCAACCGCCGTCACTCCTAATCAGCAGAGACCTTTCCCTTCCACTTCACTGGATATTGCTTGGCATGTTCAACCCACAAGTCTATTTCCTTCTCTCTCCCTATTCCCAGTCGCTCACGAACAAGCACCCATTCCTGCCATTTGTGAACATCCCTGTCCACATCTACCCAAAAAAAACGTCTCACTTCAATCATTGACTTGCACCACAGGAATATTTGCCACAAGTCTTCCGACTCTGCCCCACAGAGCCTGCATTCTTCCTTCCCATCCACCCAACGCAACCGTCTCGCAGTTTCCAGAGCACCCACCCTGGCCCGAAACAAGTTCCTTACAACAAATCGCTGCCAAAGCACCCATCATATATTTCATCCCAACTCATTTGCTCCTGTGCAAAATACCCAGTCCAGTCAGTGAGCTTTTTTGTGACACTTCCCTTCTCCACCGATGCCACTGCTCCTGTTCAATCTCCCTCCTTTCTCTGCATACACAATCCTTGTCGGATTCCAAATCCATGTAGGTACCTGCCCCACCCTAATGTGCCCTTCCACCTTTCAATTTGACGAATCCGTTTTTGCCATGATATTCCACTTCTCATTGCCTGCACATTGATGAAAACCTTCTTCGCAAACCGGTCCCGATCCATGTATTGCAGCCTTGCCAAGTACCCAATCTTAGCTCTGGCCTCTCTCACCCCAAAACTTGCACATGCCCACTCCCCATCCAGGCCAGCCTGAGCCACTAACCTATTTCCTCCGATGGCTCTCAAGCCAACATCCCTCTGGACACTGTTCAAAAGGGCTTCAACCCCAACTCCCAAACAAAGTTGAAAGTATGTACCTCCCGGCCATATGTCAAAGCTGGCACTACAGCACCTTTCCACATCCGTCGCATCATTTCAGGCCGACACAATGCCGCAAGAAATCATCCGCAAGAAATAAACCTGGCAGTGTGAAGGACCGGCCATGCACCCCATCGGACCAATCCCACAACTTGAAACCGTACTGCCCCTGAAGCCTGTCAATCCACTCCCCCGACTCTCCCGCACCAGAATAAAAAGCAATGGTGACATTGGGGGGTAACCTTGGCGCAGCCATGATTTACACTCCACCCCCTCAATCACAATCTCCCCCCAATGAAAATCATACACACTACCACTGTACAGAGCCTGGATTAGTTCCAACAAACATGTCGCACACCCCCACTGATTTTAGCCTCCTCCAAATGTCCTGCCATCTCACTCTATCATATGCTCCCTTAATGTCAACAAATACCGCACTCAGGTCACGCTTTTCACTTCGAGCACATTCAATTAATTGTGTGATAACGAACAAATTATCACACAACTGCCGGCCCTTTCGAAATCCTTGCTGCATTTGCCACAAGCACCCTGCTGTCTCCAGCCAGCATTCCAATCTCGCAGTCAGAATACTAACAAATAACTTGCATTCCTGGCTAGTAACTGCCACAGGACGGTAACTCCCAATAGATGCCTTATCTTCACCCCCACCTTTGTAGATCACCTTATCTCTGACCTTCTTCCACTCATCTGGAACCTTCTGCCGCTGCAGTAAGATGTCGTTAAACTCAACCCTAAGCCTCTCCTTGCCCAAATTCCCCTGAACCTTAAGACCTTCTGCCAACACACCATCCTCCCCTGCCGCCTTTCCCACACTCAGCTTTGCAAGTGCCTTCCCCAATTCCTCTGTACGAATCATATCCACCAAACTCGAGGAATCCAAGTCCCTGGAATCTAAACAGCCATATCCTGACTGCAATCGCTCTTGCCCACTTTTCCACAACTCTTCACACCCCCCAGGGCTCCCCAGTCCCCAAATATCATTTATATACTCGAGTAATGCTTCTGGCCTGGCCTTCTGCTCTCCCCCAATGTCTCCAAAATCCACCTGCCCATAGTTATTCCCCTCAACAAGGTCTCTCCACCGCTGTATACTTGCCCAAATCCGCTTTCCACCACACCGTCCTTTTTCAAGCTCCTGCTCTCGCTCAACCAAACGTTCCCGCAGTTTTTTCCTTTTCAACAGTTTCACTCTTTCTCTGCAAGCATCCAATTTTTCCCGCTGCCCAACACTGCCTGCATGCCGACATTCTCTGCTTGCTATTCTCCCCTCTCTAACTGCTTCCCTAATTTCATCATCCCACCAGTCTCTGTCTCTCCAGCGCCTGCATCCAGTATCCACAAAGTTCCCGGTTCTGGCGTGAATGGCCTGCGGCATTTGCTCCACCAAAACAGCAACCATCTGTTCATGACCATCCGCATCCACCTCATCTTTTTCAGTGAAAAAAACTTTCAATTATCAGCCCACTTTTTTGCTTCCTCCTTTTTTCTTAGCAGGTCCATCTGCCTCCACCGGGGTCTTTTCTCCTCTGCCTTCTGCGCCCACCTCTCCTTTTCTTTCTCCCCAGTACCCAAACCTTCAGGCCGAAGTGGTCAATCGGCACTCCCAATGACTGTGTGGAATCCACCTCCATTTTTTCCAAGCGCCACTCAACTGTTCGCCGGCGCCTGTACAACAACCAATCAATTGTGCACTCTAAAGTAATTCCCCCACGCCCTCGTGCTCTACGAGTTGGACCCCCGACACAGAAACCTTGCATATTTCCAATGAGCAGATCAGTTTCCGTCATGAAATTCCAAACACCGCTAGGGGTATGCGATTCCATGTCGATTCCAAAAAACTCGATTCCGATTCCGAGATATTTCGATTCCGATTCCAATTCTCGATTCCGGGGGTTTCTCGATTCCGATTCCAAATCTCGATTCCGATTCTGGGACCATCTTGATTCCGATTCCAAAAGTCGGTTCCGATTCCTGGAATTTGAGCTCGATTACACTCGATTCCGATTCCGCTAGATTCCGATTCCAGAGAATCGCACACCTCGAGGTGTGCACTTCACTGATGTGGGATGGGATTGCAAGAAAATAGCAATGGATGCCACAAAACTGGTATCGCATACCCGGGGGGGGGGTGTGTTTTGAGATAGGTATCTAACAAAACTGGATATTTCGATTCCGATTCCGAGTCTCGATTCCGATTCCGAGGTTATCGCAATTCCGATTCCAAATCTCGATTCCGATTCAGGGACTATCTCGATTCCGATTCCGGGACTATCTCGATTCTGATTCCGGGACTATCTCGATTCCGATTCCAAAATTCGATTCCGATTCCAGGATTTTTGCTCGATTCCGATTCTGCACACCACTACTAACCGCCCATTAGAATTTTCGGCTCCGTGATAACCTTTGCAAGCAGTCAAGAATAGTCCCATTTTTTTCCTCCGCTGAGTGCCCCTCACATGCCAGGTAAACTATGGCAACAAACACCTGCCCTCCATCCAAAGTTTCCCATTCCAACCACAAGTGCTCCCGACAGGTTCGCCATGGTCTCACCTTCCAGGACACTGAATCCCACCACACTCCAATTCCTCCTCCCTGCCGTTCATCTACCGTCATCCGGGGGAACTTCAGCATCACTGGGTAACTTCGGCAGGGTAATCTAATGTCCTAAAATGTCAATATCAATGCAAATCCAACCATTGAGACTTTTTCTTTCTTGCATGGTAGTCACTAATAAAACGTTTTGCAATGTTTGTGCTTGACAATTAGGTGCCTACATTTGGGGAATTTTGAAGCAAAAAAAGGTAAAAAAAATTAGCAATTTTTAGCGTCGCGACATGGAATTCATCGGATTTGCGGTTGCGCCGGCAGTTTCTTTAAATTAAATATTGAACGTTAAGTTTGCAAAGCATGCAAATGTTCTGACGGTTGCATGCAAACGTTCTGTCCTGTCGTGCAGACGACAGAACAGTCTGCAGACGATCGATTGCGACGCATCGATTGCGAGCAGACGTGTTTTTTCTGCGCTCTGTGATTCTGTTGACTTTTTGTTCTTTTTGTGGCAAAATGTCGAGTGACAAGTGCGGAAAGTGTGCAAAGGTGGTCGGAGCGGAGGATGAAGCTGTGGGGTGCGAGTTGTGTTGCGTATGGTATCATTGCGTGTGTGTTGGATTGGATAAGGCGGAATACGAAGTGCTTCGGAGTCGTGACGATTTGTGGTTTGTGTGCAAGTCGTGTCGGGATGTGAAAGGTGCTGGAAAGGCGAAAGGAAAAAAGGCAGCTGTGAGTGGGATGTGTATGGAGGATGTGAGGAAATTGTTCAGAGATGAGCTGAAGGTTGTGACAGATGGTGTTGAGTGTGGAAGCATTTGCTGAAGGTCGTCAGTTGGTGGATGAACTGGCTCAGAGGATGGATGGATTCGTAAAGGAGTGTGAGAAGAGCTTGAAGGAATTGGCAAGCACAGCTGCTGGGAAAGCGAAATGGAGTGAGGCATGTGTGGCTGAGGTGGAAGCTTGTGGTGATTCGGAGGTGGTTGGTGGTGTTCGAAAGGGCAGTCTGGTGGAAGGGGATGATGTTGGAGAAGTTTTGTTGCTGGGTGACAGCAATGTGAGAAGGTTATGGAAGTCGGTTGAGAAGGTTTGTGGGGAAGGTGTGCTGAGGAAGTGTTGGTTGGGTGGGGCAACGTGTTGGGACGTTTCCGGTATGGTGAGACGGGAGTTGGGCAAATGTGAGAGTGAGAAAGTATGGTAGTCGTGCTGAATGTGGGTGTGAGGTGTTTGACTGTTCGGCTGTGGAGCTTGCAGAGCGAGGCTGTTGAACCTTTGCGGGTTTGTGAAAGCGTGGGGGAAGCGCTTGGGCAAGATTTTGGAGGTGTTTGTCAGCAGTGTCATGCCGAGGAGGGATAGAGGAGCGCTGAGGTTTGCAAAGTGTGTGGAAGTTAATAGAGTTGCGAAAGTTGTGCAGCGGTGGTAAGCTGGCAATCAGGGATGGGTAAGTATTATACGTAAGTATTATACGTGAGTTTTCTACGTAAATACGTCGTATTATACGTACGTATAAAAGTGTTTTATACGTACGTATTATACGTGTGCAAAACTTTAACATGTGTGACACTTGACTTGGGGGTGGAATTTAACAAGGAATTCAATTCTGAAGTTATTTCAGAACTGAGGGTAGCGTGTGAGGAATAAAACCTGAATATGTTGTCGGAAATGACGACGATCGCAGGAAGGGATTATTGTAACAGCTCAACTTGCATTTTTAGATTTTTGTCTAAAATTTGGATTTTAAATTTGGGATTTGCCTAAAATTTGTCTGAAATTTGGTCTGAAACTTTTGTCCAAAATTTGGATCAGCATGCGATACGAACACGTCAGAGGTTAAAAACAGACAAAAAATAAAACTGTGACTTTGTTTTTTAATCTCTTGACGTGGTCTCATCGCCTGCTGATCTGTTCACAATGCCAACCACTGCTTACAAACATTTATAATGGTGGCTTTCTTTTCAAAACAGGTCGCACTGTTGTAAATAATATGGCCTGTTGACGAAAATCAAGAAAAATAATTGCCATTTTCTCCCGAAATTTCATCTGAACTGAAAATCCCCGCATCCCATGCTCTGTCTATGATACATACATCGACGAACCATAAGCTGCCCAAGTAGGTACTCAAATTCCAGAAGTCTCACTCCCATCTTACAGCTGGATTCTTGCTTGCATCTGGCAGGACTTTGATTAACCTTTTTTTTTTCAACATTTGCAGTTCGTGCGAGATTTTCTGCCATGTGCTCTTATATGATCTTGGGCGAACGTTTTTTTTTTAGTCTGCACTCCACGCTCTCATGCCATCAAGGCAATCATCAATGGCGAACAGCAAAGTTCTCAGAAAACAGCAATGTTCATCACATACTTGTGAAAAGGAAGGGAGGGAATGGAAGGATACACGATCGTCAGCTGTATTATCTGTAAGGCATTCAATAACAGACAGACAACAATCACACAAATACAATCACTCAAGAGCACCCCTAAGCAAGCTTCATCAACCGGCACACACCACATCCATTCACAATCTGAAAAGAAATCTACAAAATAGGATAAAAATGAAACACTCGTAAAGATGAAAGAAAATGAAATAGGTAGATGATGAACAACGATGAAGCAATCGCGATGAAACAACGATGAAGCATTCGTGATAAAATGATCGGGCCAATGATTGCATGGTTCCCAGTGCATTTTATGCCAGGCCTTCACTCCAATGCTGTTGATTTGTGGGCCCTACTTAGGTGGTTTCAAGCATGTGTGCTTGCCATTTACTGGCTGTCACTCCTTGAGTCGGGTTTTTTCCGGTGATGGTTGTCAGACCAGAAAGAGAATTGGCACAAGGAATATTGAGTCGGCCCAATGAAGTTGGGTGAGGCAGCTCCAGATGGAATCCGGCAGTCAGGATTTCTGGGGACCACCCGCGGTTATGGACAAGGCTTCCTTTGCAAATGAACGTTGCAAAGGGTGAGACAAAGGCGTGAGGTTGGTTTTTGGGCACTTTCTCATGGCCACCATTCTTGCATCCATTTGCCTGCTTAACAAACATAATGTCGCTAGTGATGTTATTTTTTGCCTTTTCCCATTGTTGTCATTTTTTTGGGGTTTTCGGCACTTCTCTCTTTTACCAGGCACCTGAGCTACATGCATCAGACCGATGTTATAAAAGATGGTAAGTAAATAATTCCCAATTTGGCGCATCAACCTTCACATGGATGGTGGCACATGCAATTTTGAAATGCTTTTATCGTTTACAAGGGGGTTGGCAAAAAAATCTTGGTGTGGGGCCAGGCAATCTTGTGTGGGGCCCTTAAAATAATTGGGGGCTTCACTGGTTAACTGTATTAATTTTTTTTTCCTTTCATTGGGGATGAGGTGCTTGTTTCAATTTTCTTTTAAATGTGGAATTAAATTAGAAGTTACATGGTTGCAAACCTGGAAAAACCTGGAAAACCTGGAATACCAGGGAATTTTTTTCGCACCCTGGAAAACCTGGGAAAACTCAGGGATTTTTGGAAAAAACCCTGGAAAACTGAAAATTTCCAGAAAAAACCCCAAAAAATGGAAAACAGAATTTCATAACATTTTTTTTAGTTTACATTTTTTTTAATTTTCCAACCATGACACCTGAAGAAATTCTTGTCTTGCAACTTTTCCTGCACCCTCCCATTTTTGTCTTGTCCTCGGATAAAACCCTGGAAAAAAAGCCCTGGAAAAAACTGAAAATCCTTCTGGAAAACCTGGAAAACTCAGGGAATTCCGATTTTTCAAAACAGCAGCAACCATGTGTTAGCATGTTAAAGAGCAGCTTTTTCTGCAAAAAATGAGGTATCACTCGACTTTTAGGTTTTATACGTTTTCTACGTGTATTATACGTACGTATTATACGCACGTATTATACGTGGAGTTTTATACGTTTACCCATCCCTGATGGGAAGATGGGCTTTGTGTAGGGCAGAGATGATGAGATGGATGTGGAAGGGGGCTGTGGTCTGTGGTGCCAGTGCTTACCTGCGGTCAGGAGGTGCTGTGCTTCGGGAAGGATGCTGAGTCATTGTTGGATTGTGTGCAAAGAGATGCGGGATTAAGGGCGCTTGGAGGGTCCAGGTTGGTGGCACAAGCTGGCTTGGATGGTGAATGGGCATGCGCTGGCTTTGGAGTGAGGGAAGCAAGAGCAAAGATCGGGTATTTGCATTGGCTGCTGTATAAATGGACCAGGTTCGTGTTGCGAAAAAGGTTTTTCTGCATGTCCAGCGCATGGGAAGTGGGACTGCCTGGCAAAAAATGATTTGTCGAATTGAGCGATGTAAGGGTTGCTTGAGTTGGGGCAGAAATATGGATATGGAGACGGAGGCTTGTTGTGTGCGGAGAGAAAGGCGTGAAATTGAGAAAGAGCAGTGGAGGCGTTGGAGGGTGCAGGTGTCCTTGAAAAGTTCCCTGAGATGGTTTTCTGCGAAAGATCAAATGAGGTGGGATGGATTGAATGATTTTAAGTGGTTCTTGGGGGAGTGATCTCCCAAGTAACACGGCGGATTGGCGCAAACTTGCGGCAAGATTATTTGAAACTTGGCGCGAGATTGCCGGCAACATTGCGGCAATCTTGCGGTGTTTGCATTTTTCCAATATTCGTCAATATTGCCTCGGCAATTTTGCAACAAGATTGCGACAAGATTGCCGCAATATTGCGCCAAGATTGCTGCAAGATTGCGCCCCAAGCATGCATTGATATCGCGCTTCGAGCTGAACATGGTGTTTTTGTTTCTTTAACCAATTTTTATTGTTAAATTTAACGGCATTTGTTGTGGTCGGTTGCCCACCACTGCCATAAGTGGAAGAGAGAACACCCGGTCAAAAGACACCGGCAGTGTGGTGGTCCCTGAAAACCGGACAGCCGGACAGGACTGCCGGACAGGACCACCGGACCGACCCGGACGGGTTAGGTAAGGTTAGATTAGGTTAGGATAGTCTATCCTAACCTAATCTAACCTAACCTAACCTGTCCTGGTCCGTCCGGCGGTCCTTTCTGCCTGTCCGGCTGTCCGGTTTTCAGGGACCACCCGGCAGTGTTGCCAGATGATTTTTCAAAAAACCCTAAAACCCTCAAGATTTTTGCGAAAAACCCGCGGAAAAACCGCAAGAAATTTCAGAAAATAGCCAAAAAACCGCGGGCTGCAAAAACACACAATTGGGGGAAATCTGACGTTCCACCCAATTTATGAAATGAAAGGTTCGTGATTCGTGACAACAGAACCGATGCCGAACATTGTGGGCAAAGGAACCTCTGGACACAATTGCAGTGAATGAAATCAATCAATTTCCTCAAATTCAAAAAAAAATTCCACAAAAATTTCCAAATTGAAAGATTTCTCTCACCACATAACTATAAACTAGGGCTGGGCGAATCTTGATTCGATTCGAGGATTCGATTCGACAATTGCGAATCTTGCCAGATTCGATTCGAAAAGATGCGATTCGAAAAATGTGGCAAGATTCGAACCAGGATTCGAGATTCGAAGGAGAGGATTCGATTCGAAATGATTCGATTCGGGATTTTGCGATGATTCGAAAAATATTCGAATCGATTCTCAAATCTTTTAAAATTTCCAAATTGATCTACAGTCCCGTAGGTATGGCACAACCTGGATCCAAACAGTGCTTACAAATGTCACTGAGCAATGCCCACAATAAAATTCATGTTTACTGACCTGCAGGACTGCGTGAATCGTGATTCGATTCGAGGATTCGATTCGAAAATTGCGAATCTGGCCAGATTCGATTCGAAAAGATTCGATTCGAGACATGTGGTGGCATTTGAATCAAGATTGGAGATTTGAAGAAAATGATTCGATTCGAAAGGATTCGCTTCGAAATTGGACAACTGATTCGGATTCGATTCGAGATTCGAACCTTAGGGATTCGATTCGCAGGATTCGATTCGAAAGCCGATTCGCACAGCCCTACTATAAACTATGTTGGGGGCCACAGGCAATAAAAGCCATTGGACTACTACTACTATTTTAATATATGCAAAAGCATACCAATCAGGTACCATAACACCCCATAACATACAGGACGTGGAAAACCCCGGACAGGCATACATCATTTTTTTGCCTCGGCAATTACCACGACAACAATCAAGTCGTCATGTTCTCTCACCGAGGCAGCATGCATCTTTTCGGCCAGCGAGGTGAACGGATGTAGGTTACACAAAAAGAAACGAAACGTGGAATGCAAGTGCAAACCATTGGTACATGAAGTGAATTTTTAGAAACCCAATGTGGGTGTTGTCGATGGCAATGTCAAAAAAGAAAAAACAAACAAATAGCAACGAACCAGGTCAGGTATGCAAAAAAATATTGACACCCATGCCGCAAAAAAAGTTTTCCACCTCGATCTGCCCATGCAATATTTTCTCGTTGTTTGGAAATCTGTGCATCCAACATCTTGCAGTGGGTAATTACAGCATGCAAAAAACAGCGAGTGTCATGTCGAATTTCACCAGCAAAGCAAGTCAATTTTTGGCAGTCAATGCTGCTTTTTTCTGCCGTTGTTCAAATGAAATGTGATTTGTCGAATGCGATTCGCGAACAACGAATGAAAGACAAAAGAATGGGCAACAAAAGAACAGGCTCACAAAATGGGCCACTTTGTTCCAAAATGAGAAAAAAAACAGAAAAACTCCACCAAAAACCAGAAATCAAAAACAAAAAATTTCTGCCGGGAAAACAACCGGAAAACCGCGAACTCTGCGGAGCCGAACCAGCAAAAAAACCACAACCACAACCCAAAACGCGAAACACAACGCATTTTCCCGCGGGGAAGCTCAAAAACTGCGGAAATTGCCGTTGGTCAAATGCGACTTGTGATTCATGAATGCATGAAAAGAATTTGTCATGAATCCAAATCAACTCAGACAGTCAACATGGATGAATCGAATTTTTTCTCGCAAAACAACACAAAACAAGAAAAAATCGAAAAATCCACCAAAAACTGGCAAAAACCAGAAACACAAGAACGAAACAAAATCTGCCGGAAAAACAAGCGGAAAAACCGCGAACTGCGGAGCTGAACCCGCGAAAAAACCGCAACCCGTGAAACCCAAAATTTTCCCGCGGGGAAGCTCAAAAACCAGCGGAATTTCGCGGGAAAACCCGCGATCTGGCAACACTGGACACCGGGGAAAAAACTCCCTGTCGCAGTCCTTGAGAACTGCAGACCGAAATTGGGATTGGGACATTTTTTTTCAATTCCAGCAATTGCGCATTTTTGTTTGTCACTCTGCGGACATTTTTCCCGAAATTCGGATGTCAATAACGAGTGCAATATAATCGGAAGTCTTGACAAATTAACTTGCCAAGAATATGACCACGTTGTCCCCGCATGCTGGATAAAAATTGTTGGAACCGCAATTGCTGTCGCAACTTGCACACAACTGCATTTCAGCGGAAAGTGCCGCACGAATTGGACATGTGCTTCCATCTGCCACAAAATTCATGAGGTTCTATTGAGATTGACAGCTTTCCCGCCTTCGCCCAGATTGCCGCAATATTGGCCAGCAAGATTGCGCCAAGATTGGCCTGCAAACTTGCTGCAATCTTGTCCAAAATGGATAATCCATGCACCATGTTGAGCCCTTGGTCAATCTTGCGGCGAGATTGCTGCAGCCTCGCGCCAAGGTGCGGTGTTGCTTGGGCTACTGTTTAGAGCCAGGGTTGGTGCATTGGAGAGTGCTAGAAGACTCAGATGGGTTGAGGGAAAGGAGGAGTGTTGGCTTTGTGGAACAGAGTCAGAAGACTGGCCGCATGTTTTGCTCTGGTGCCGGGAATTGGCGGCAGAGAGGAGATCGGTTGGTTGGGAAGAGATGACAGGTGAAGATGTGTGTGGTCAAAATGAGGCTGCTGTGGTTTGTGATCGTTTGGGAATTGGGAGAGAAGATGAGAAGAGTTTGTGGGTGGAGCAGGTGAAGCGTTACCTGCTTAAATGGAAAAGCAGAGTGTCTGTGTGAGTGACTTGATCTGGATATTTCGTCCAATGCTTGTGTTTGTGAGTGTGTCTGTATGAGTTTTGAAGTTTTTTTCCCTCGATCACGTCTTTGTCTTTCGACAGGACACGGCATCCAAACGGTTTTTTGACCCGGTGTTGTTTGAAATGTGGAGTTCCATGAAAGTTGTTCTCCCCCGACATGTTTCATTGGAAATACGCACTCCCCCCTCAATATTTCAAAAAGAGGGGAAATCAAATTTGGAACCCCGTTATAAAATTCGCACTCGACCCCCTCACTCAATATAATATTTCATAAAAATTATTCGTGCTCCCGCACCCTCACTATTTCACGAAATTCGCACTCCCACCCTCAGTATTTCACAAAATTCATACTCCACCCTCAATATTTCATAAGAATTCGTACCCCCACGCTCAAATTTCATAAAATACGTACTCCCACTCCCAATATTTTATAAAATTCGAACTCCCACTATCAATATTTCATAACGTACTCCTGCCCTCACCATGTCATAAGAGTCGTCCTCCCACTCTCAATATACCCCCACCCTCAACATTTCATAAAATACGTACATATAGCCTCACATTCGTACTCCGACCCTCAATATTTCATAAAATAACATTCCTGCCCTCAATATATTTCATAACATTCGCCCACCCTCAATATGTCATAAAAGTCGTGCATCTGCTTCCCACCCTCAATGTTTCATAAAATTCGTACTCCCACCCTCAATATTTCAGAAAAAATCCGAATTCCCACCCTCAATATTTCATAAAATTCGTCCTCCTGCCCTCGATATTTCACAAAATTCGGGGTCTCAATACTTCATATTCGTCCTCCCAATATTTCATCGAACTCGGACTCCTGCCCTCAATATTTCATAAAATTCGAACTCCGTCCTCCCACCCTCAACATTTCATAAAATACGCGTCCTCCCACCCTCAATATTTCACAAAATTCGGACTCCCGTCAACCACCCTCAACATTTCACAAAAGCGTGGTCAAAAAGCATAATTTTTTTTCCCAATCCACTTCCGCGGACCAGGAGCTCGCAACAGCCAATCACGTCGTCTCAAATTGTGACGTCATCAATTTTGGGATTTTTGCATTGCCACCGCTTTTTGTCATTTGGCATGTTTCATGCCACCGCCTCGCAACTCTTTCTGGGGCTGCAATAGGGTTAGGTTAGGTCAGGTTAGGTTAGGTTAGGTTAGGTTAGGTCAGGTTAGGTTTGGTTAAGTTTGGTTTTGAAAATTGGATGCTGAAATTGGCTGGAATTCCCAACAGCCAATCAGAGACGCGTATGCGGAAGTGGATTGGGAAAAAAAATGTGTGGTCAAAAACCATGACAAGACAAGACAAGACAAGACGTAAGGTATGATGCCTTCTTTTCGGCAAAAACCCACAACCTAAAATTTACTCTCGAATAAAAAGAAAAAAACACAATAATTGAGAAAAAAACACATTTCACTCACTCACAAAACCCCAGCGCAACACAAAATTACCATACCTACATTATAGAAATACCTAACTAACCACTATCTAGCCCAACTCAAACTTGAACCACACAGCAAAACATCAAAAAATGCAAACGAGACTGCTCCTTCACAAACATGTTCAAAGCTCCTCTTGGCCTGGAATCTAAGATAAGTTAAAGTTAGGCCTACCTACCCACCTAAAGACAAAAATGAATGAAAGTGAAACAAAAAAACTTAGCTTTGAATTTTGGCTAAATCCTTCATCAATTGCTCAGCGTCAGATCAATCATCTCCCGGCTAGGCATCATCATACACCTCCTTCGTCATCCATTCAGTGTCCCTCACCACAGTTGTTCGTCCAACTGTTCCCTTCACATTCGTCAATAATCTAAAATAGGAAAAAAGAAAATATAAAAGAAATAAAGATGACAAAGAAATAGGTACTTGAAAGGAATAAAGATGCAACAAATTGAATACAAAGCACTGACCTGTGCTTTTTAATCTTATTTTCTTTTTTATCGTTGTATGAAAAATAATCATTCAATCAAATAAATTGCCTGTTGGCAATCTGTCTGCATCGTCTGACTAATTGTTCCACCACCTTATATGGAAACCGACGAACTGTCCTTTTTGAGCAATGTCCATTTTTTAATCGTCTTGACGTGGTGCCTGGTTCACTGATCTGTTGCTCATCTGCGTCGGTCCATTGGCGTTGGATTTTACTTTGTGACTCCGGACTCTTTGTCCTACGAACTCATCGGCGGGGGGACTCTGTCCCCAGTAATAAATAAAAAAAAAAAAAAAATAAAAATGAAATAAAGGTGAGAACTTCCCCTTTCAGTGCACTCCAACGGGGGAATGGTTTGCCTTGTGTCCATTTGGATGTGTGTTTTGTCGTCTGAAACGCGGAAATGGCGGAATTTACGGACGAAGTTTCACATTGCACACCTGTCTGTCACAGTGGCTCAGTTGGTTCGCTGGTCTGACTCTGAATCCGAAGGTTTGTGCGGGTGCGATTCCCGCCACAAGTCGGAATTGTGGGTTGGGTATGCGC
This sequence comes from Sinentomon sp. SZTP_YWyxl, assembly GCA_030068105.1. NCBI lineage: Eukaryota > Metazoa > Arthropoda > Protura > Sinentomata > Sinentomidae > Sinentomon > Sinentomon sp. SZTP_YWyxl. The sequence goes on along the minus strand of JASGXE010003998.1, from coordinate 24,822 downwards.
ATCTGGCTGCAGAGAAAGTGCAGAAAGGAGACTTAGAGTGACGTATTCTAGTCCTTCGGAAGGGACTTAGAAGGTGGTCCGGTGCCAATTCACCATGTGACCGAAAAGAACACGTATCGGTATCGGTATCGGTATCAGATTTACTCTGTTCTACAGGTTTTCATGCCATAAAGGCAATCATCAATTGTGAACAGCAGAGGTTCATCATTACCAGGGAGGGAGGGGAAGGGATGGGAAGGGAACGCGACCGTCGGCTGCATTATCGAAAGGAGGGGTAAAGGGAAAAGGAGGGGAAAGGACCGCGAAGAGATCATCGGAATGTGGACGGGGCCTAGTCATATAGCAATCACTTCAGACACCCAAGCAGACACACACACATACACAACCAGGCAAGATCCAACCTTGAGCAAACTCTAACACTCATTTCCTCATGCATACCCAATCACAATCTCAAAAAAAAACACAAAAAGTGAAAAAAAAACAAGGTACCTACCTAGTAAAATAGAACTTCCCAAGAAGATAGGGATGCAGGTGGTATGAAAAAAAAGAAAAGAAGCAAAAAAAAGAAGGAAAAAAAAACAAAAAAATAAAAGGATAAAAAAGAGGAAAAAAGAAATGAGAAAAAAAAAAAAAAGCAAAAAGAAAGAGGAAAAAACGAGAAAAAAGAGTGAAAAAAAAAACAAAGAAAAAAGAAGCAAAAAAAGGGGGATCTGAAATTTTGAAAGAAAGTCACAATTTAGATTTGAACAACTGATTCGAGAGAAGACTGGCAGGTACACGGAATGAAAGAATAGGTAGGTAGGTACCTACTTCAAGATGATCTTGGATGGCAATTGGCAAATAAAGGCAAAGTTTGAAGCACAATAGGGAATGAGAGCATTTTAGAGCAATACGTGAGTACCTACCCTATCCAGTGCACTACAATGAGGGAAAGGTTCGCCTTGCGTCAGTCGCGCGGCGAGAGCGCCGTCCGGCAACTGCCGGTTAACAAGCGCAGGGAGTCACGGAAGCACCAGCGGCGTTCGCCAGCAGTACGCACACTCCCTCTTCCCAGCTGCGTGAAAAAGGTTTTGCACTGACCACGCAGTGGGGGGCCGCCAACATGGGCCGCCGTCTCCGGGCAGGTTCCCGGCTTAGGTCTGGGCATGGGTCCCTGACCCGTTCCCAGACCACAACTTTATCAACCCCATGCATTGCACCAGATCCGAATAGGGCCCACAAGATCAGGCTAAATTAAGAACAATCAGGCATATTTGAGACAGAAGAAGTGATTCAACAGAGTTGTGGGATAAACAATTCCAGTCTACAATAGTTCTTGGAATGAATGAATACTTGAGTATGTTCTTGGAAGGTTGATAAAGGTTAATCTTGAAAGCATGGTCATGTCGACCAATGTAAGCAGGAGCAGCAAGAGTATCAGAAAGACATGACCAACCACCGTGATGTGTGAAAATTTTACTGAGAGCTGAAAGCCTGAACTGAGAACGCCTGTCAGAGAGTGGTGGCCAATTCAGAGAGGAAAGCATTGAAGAGACGCTCGAGTAGGGAGAGAAATCATTCTTTACAAAGCGAGCTGCTCTGCGTTGGACTCTTTCAAGTTCATGAATGAGAGAGATGTGGAAAGGATCCCAGATTATGCAGGCATATTCCAGGAGGGGACGGATAAGTGAAATGTAGAGAATTTCCTTGGTTGCAGGAGAACAAGATTTGAATATGCGTCTGATTTTGAGAAGAGCAAAATTGGCATTACGTGCAATAGTGTTTATATGCAATTTCCAGGACAGGTCGGATGTCAGTGTTACACCAAGATATTTGCAGGATGTTGAGGTGGTCAAGACAGCGGCCGAAGAAGGAAGGATATAAGAGGATTGAAGGGGATGAAGCTTAGTCGAGAACCGGATGTGGACACACTTTAATGCATTTAGCGCAAGGCCCCACTGCAGGCTCCAAGAGTCAAGGGAAGCAAGATCATCCTGCAGTAAGTTTACATCAGATTGAGATTGAATGGTCTTGTAGAGAACACAGTCATCAGCAAATAGCATGACATTCGAAGAAGATATGACATCAGGAAGGTCGTTGATGAAAATAAGAAAGAGAAGAGGGCCTAACACACTACCTTGAGGTACACCTGATGTTACTGGAAAAGGTGATGAATTTGCACCACCAAGAGAAACAGACTGTGTTCGGTTGCTCAGAAAAGAATTAATCCAAGAGATGATAGAAGCAGAGAGGCCCAAAGACTGCAATTTGAACATTAGAGCCCTGTGTGGAACAACATCGAAGGCAGTTTTGAAGTCCAGGAAAAGTGCATCAGTATCAGTTCCTTTGTCAATGGATGATGCGACGATGTGAGTAAACTTGGCAAGAGCAAGTTCACAAGACCAGCCAGGACGAAAGCCAAACTGACAAGGAGAGATGGAATTAGTGGCATGAAGAAACTCTCTGATGTAGTCCGAGACTAGCTTTTCCATAAGCTTGCATACACAAGAAGTGAGACTGATAGGACGGTAATTAGCTGGAAGTGAAGGATCGCCTTTTTTGAACAGAGGCGTAATTCTGCCAGATTTCCATGCCTGAGGTAGCTCAACACAAGAGAGGGACTTGTTGAATATAAGATAGAGATAGGCAGAAAATTCAAGAGGGAAAGATTTCAAAAGAGATCCCGGAATTCCATCAGGACCAGAAGATGACGATTTAGATTTCCGAATAGCAGATGATATAGAAGAAATGGTTATCGAGAAAGTTGGATACGGTTTCGGAGGAATGGAAGTAGCTGGAAAGGCAGAAGTATCAAAAGTGGCAGCAGAATATGTGGAAGAAAACTGATGGGCAAATGCCTCAACCTTTTCGGATGGTGAACTTGCTAGGCCATCTTGAAGGTTTAAAGACGGGATACAAACTGAACCACGGAACCTATTATTCACCTGCTTCCAGGCATTTTGCAAGGTTCCACGGGAGTTGGAGTTGCATGAGCCGGACCTGAGAGAAAGACTAGAAAGAAGGTTATTTTCATGGTGAAGTTTTGCAGCAGCGAGGTCAGAACAGAGAGAATCATAGATTCTTGAGTAAAGCTGAGAGTAGTGGCGAAATTTGTAGTATTTTCTGCACTGACGAGAAAGATGGCGAATATGCGGGGGGTAGTTGAAGGAGAAGGAATTGGTTCTGGGCCTAATGAGGCGAGTAGGCACAAACTGACTGATGCCGTGGTGAATTATGGATTCAAAATCGCACCAGAGTGGATTGATGGATGAGTCCAAATACCTATCACGAAAAGAGGGAAATGATCTGAGCAGGAATTCAGAAAAACCAACACTGTCCATTCGCTTGAAGTCTCTAATCAGGACAGGCGGCTCCAAATCATGAGGTGGGACCGACAGGTTCAAAATGAGTAGAACAGCCAAGTGATCACTTATGCCTGTTTCCACAGAGACGGAATTTAGAATGTGGACAGGCCGCATGAGAAAAATGTCCAAGATAGAGTTAGAAACAGGACGAGTGGGAACCTTGACCAATTGATCAAGGCCGAAGTCAAAACAGAAATCGGTTGCAGCTCGATTGACAGAGAGACCATAACAGCAATTAGGCTTGGGGGAAAGAGTATCCCAATTCAAATCTGGAAGATTGAAATCGCCAGCAATGAGCAAGGGAGTCATCAAATCGGCAAACAAATTAAGGTTAACTAACTGAGTGGTTATTTCATGGAATATCTCAGGAGAGGAATCTGGAGGACGGTAGCCACCAACAACATAGAACGGTTTACCTAATGATTTCAGGGTGAGGGAACATATTAGAAATTCCTGTGAAGAACTAGTATGTATAAGGGAAGAATGAGTGAGCACCGTATCGCAACTAAGACACCACCGCCAAATCTGCAGCGATCCCTGCGGTACACAGTGAAAGATGCTGGAAGGAATTCATGGGTGCCAATGCTGTCATCGAGCCAAGTCTCTGTGAGGACAATGATATCAGGATCATGCATTTCGAGAAGTGTTGCGAGCTCAATGGATTTATTGCGAATGCTGCGGCAGTTCAATTGGAGGACAGAGAGGTAAGAATTGCAAGATCTTGTCTGGGGAGAACTCGAGGGTATGCCAGGATGCCTATCTGTGTGCAAATAACAATTCTCCTGAACATCAGAGAATTCAGAAAAGGAAGCAGAGGTAAATGGATCAACCAGTATAGCGAGAGACGAAAAGTGAGACAAGATTTAGGCCTTTTTTTAAGCCCTAGGTAGGAGGTCTTCGGAATGAGCGCGGGCAGTTTCCCAACAGCGAGCTTGAGAAGGGTTGGCATATGCTGTGGAACAGATTCCCGAGAACCCTACTTCCATGATAATTGAGATGCAGGTGATCTGCGGCAAGAAAGTTAGAAGGGAGCCAGCAATTAGCATCCAGGAACGAGATGCCCAACTGTTGGCAGAGTGCAGCGATTCTGGAATTCAAGAGGTACAGAGACTTTAAAGGAACACGATCATTAGCAATGATGGCGGAAAAGATCAATCGAGCATCAGGAAATTGATTCCTGCCTCTATGAAAGAGATCAGACAGATTGCGAAGAACAATTTCTGGAGAGGCGCCATTGAGGAGATCATTGACACCACAATGAAGAAGAATAGTGGAGTAAGCTTGGCATGGGAATTTGGAATGGCCTTCAAAGAGGATGACACCCTGGAAACGGTGGCACCAGGAATGCAGCGGAATTCAGTTCCAGAGGCCGGAAGACAGTTGGAATGCTTGATCATAGAATCTCCAATGACGAGCAGAGTCCTGGAAGGTTTTCCTTTCCCTTTGACTTGAGATGGTCCCGATTCAGAGTTAGATGGTGCTGAGGAATGCGTTGTGCATGGGTGTTTGATAGATGGAGAGAGGTTGGTAGGAGTAGACAAAGAAGATCTGGCACAGACCTGAATGACGAAGAAGGCTGAGGAGACTTAGGCATGGGGAGAGATGGAGGCTGCACAGTATCTGGATTAACAGAAGTAACAGACGACCCCATGACAGAAACCTTCCTGGCAGGAATGACCTTTGTTGGAATGGAAGTCCCCGTCCCGGAACAACCATAAGGAGCTGCGACTGCGCCAGCATAGGAAAGCGTGCCTGGAACAACTCTAGGCGCATGATCAAGAGGTGGGAATGCAGAAGGAAGAGAAGAACAAGGTCCAATGGGTGAGGCGATAGAAGGAACATCCGAGATCTTATGAATTTGACTGGGGCAGTTCAAGAGAGCGGCAGAAAGGGCCTGGGATGACGAGGCCAAAGAACAAGCAGGAAGATCACCCAACGCAGTGGGAACAACAACCGTTGGAGGCCCTGCCACCACCTCAGCAAGAGGCGAAGCCATGGTACAAGGCTCGGCCGGCACCGCAGCTGGGGGAGAAGAACAGAGAACTTTCAATTGAGTGAGGAGGCTTTTCATTTCCCGAAAATCGCCTATGCAATCCTCGCACATCCACAGTGCCCATGCCGGAATAACCCTTACTTTGAGCAGCCCAACACATTCAAAATGAAAGTAATTGGAGCAACCGTCACAGAGCACCATTTTTCCATTGCCAGAGTTCCCAAACTTGCAGTTGACCTGGCAGTATTTTTCACCCGCAGAAGAATGCAGTGAGGAAGTCGAGGATCTCGAATTCGGGGTCTCCATGATGATCGGCGCAGCAATTCCGGAAAACTCAAAGTCTGAGCAGACGAGGAAGAGGCAGAAAAATCAGGAGATTTGAGGACGCAATGAGAAAAGCAGAGACAGCCAAGAAATTGGACAGATAGAAGAAAATTAGCCCAGAAAAAACATAATTTGAGAGAAAGAGAGAAAAATAAAAAAACAAGAAACAGAAACAAACAACAAATCAAATCCAAAAATCGACAAAATCAGCGGAGCACGCACCAAACATCGAAAAACGCGTCCGCTCGCGCAGCAGCCGACGGGAAAAAAAAAATCCGCAGAGTGAAAAAAAAAAAACTTAGTCCGTCCAAGAGTGGCGGCAAGTTACAGAAACACAATAAAGCCACAGACACATCAGGGGTACCGAACACCAGTGTGGGTATGGTGAATGATTGGTATGAATGGCGCCAGAGTAAGGCGCAAAGTGTGAATGGGTTGATGTGGGCGAAAAGAAGCCATGGGGAACACCCCGAAAACCTTACACAAGTTTAAAGTTTAAAGTTTACCTGACCTGGTTCGTTGCTGTTTGTTTGTTTTTTCTTTTTTGACATTGCCATCGACAACACCCGCATTGGGTTTCTAAAAATTCACTTCATGCACCAATGGTTTGCACTTGCATTCCACGTTTTGTTTCTTTTTGTGTAACCTGCATCCGTTCACCTCGCTGGCCGAAAAGATGCATGCTGCCTCGGTGAGAGAACATGACGACTTGATTGTTGTCGTGGTAATTGCCGAGGCAAAAAAATGATGCATGCCTGACAGGGGTTTACCACGTCCAATGGCTTTTATTGCCTGTGGCCCCCAACATAGTTTAAAAAAGAAGTCAGTGTTGCCAGATCGCGGGTTTTCCCGCGAAATTCCCCTGGTTTTTGAGCTTCCCCGCGGGCGGGAATATTTTGGGTTTCGCGGGTTGCGGTTTTTTCGCGGGTTCGGCTCCGCAGTTCGCGGTTTTTCCGCTTGTTTTTCCGGCAGATTTTTTTTGTTCTTGGTTTCTGGTTTTTGCCAGTTTTTGGTGGATTTTTTGGATTTTTTCTTGTTTTGGAACATGTCATTTTGCGAGTTGAAATTCGATTCGATTCATCCATTGACTGTCTGAGTTGATTTGGATTCATGACAAATTCTTTTCATTCATTCATGATTTTTCAAGTCGCATTTGACCAACGGCAATTTCAGCAGGTTTTTGAGCTTCCCCGCGGGAAAATTTTGCGTGTTGCGGGTTGCGGTTTTTTGCTGGTTCGGCTCCGCAGTTCGCAGTTTTCTGGTTGTTTTTCCGGCAGAAATTTTTTGGTTTTGATTTCTGGTTTTGGTGGAGTTTTCAATTTTTTTCTTGTTTTGGAACAAAGTTGCCTGTTTTGCGAGCAAAAAATTCAATTCATCCACTGACTTTCTCAGAGTTGGTTGGATTCATGATTCATTCTTTCATCACTCATTCGTTGTTCGCGAATCGCATTCCACAAATCGCATTTCATTTGAACAACGGCAGAAAAAAAGCAGGATTGACCGCCGAAAATTGACTTGCTTTGCTGGTGAAATTCGACATGACTCTCGCTGATTTTTTGCATGCAATAAACACCAACTGCAAGATGGAGATGCACAGATTTCCAAACAACGAGAAAATATTGTGCGGGCTGCGCAGAGGTGGAAAACACTTTTTTCAGCATGGGGATCAATGTGGTTGGAGAAATAATCTTTTCAATTTTCAAAACTGGCAATTTTTTGTGGAATTTTTTTGAATTTGAGGAAATTTATTTCATTCACCACAATTGTATCCACAGGTTCCTTTGCCCACTGTGTTCGGTGTCGGTTCTGTTGTCACGCACGACTCACGAACCTTTTTCAGAAATTGTGGGTGGAATGTCAGATTTCCCGCAATTGTGTGTTTTTGCAGCCCGCGGTTTTTTGGCTGTTTTCTGAAATTTCTTGCGTTTTTTCCGCGGGTTTTTCACAAAAATCTTGCGGGTTTTCAAAAAATCATCTGGCAACACTGGACGAAGTCTGCGGCGTGCCTTTCATTGGAGATTGTCAAACATGATTGTGTGCTGGTTACTGTAAGCGGAAGGAACACAAGGCTGCACCTGGCATTTCTGTATCTTTCACCAGCAAATAATATCATTGAAAGGCTGCAGCAGATCAAAGATTACCTACTTACAAAGTCCACTGTGGACTTGGCAAATCTTTATGTCTTTGGAGATTTCAATGCCAGAGTGGGCATTTCAGATGACAGGGACTCGGCCGAAGTTAATATTGATGGGTGGCAGGGAGAACGGAGATGTGAAGATAGTGTAGAAAATCAACGGGGTCGGGTTTTGTTAGACTTTTGTTCTGATATTGAGCTGGTTGTGGTTAATGGTCAGCACCAAGATGACAGGGAGGGTAAGTACACATTCCATGGACCACAAGGTAAAAGCACAATTGACTTGATGCTCACATCCCCATATAATTTTGAGACTATCAATCATTTTAAGGTGTCTGGCCCAGTGGTTTTCACTGACCACTCCATTGTGGATGTTGAATTGTTGCTTCCCTGTAATTTTCAAAATAAAGTAGGCAACACAAGTCAAACTGACAAAACGCACACATATACTTATCGCTGGGAAGCAAGAAATGCTGATCAATTTAAAACTAATCTCGAGTCGGCATCCATGTTGGGCAAGCTAGAAGCAGCAGTTACAGGGTTAGAGGTTGGTTATTTATCTGTAGACGAGGCAGTTGAGTCCATTACTGGTGTCATCGATTCGTGCAAGAATGGGGAAAAAAATTACCAATTAGGCAAACTGAATTTTTGCGTTAACTACCTATGGGTCTGTATTCTACCTATGTGCCAAATTTAAACATCCTAGAGGCAGCTAAACCTTGCAGGATCAGATCTGAAAGAAACAAAGAAAACGGCTACCTAGGTGCAAAACAACGGAAGAAGATCAGAAGCCCTTGGTATAAAGGTTGCTGTGAAGCTCTCGCAACTGAGTACAAGAGGAAGGTGAAAAGGGGTTAGGTATACCTCAGGAGCGCTGGCCAGGCTACGAACGAGATACAGGTCTCACATTCGAGGGGAGAGGGCAAAATATCAGGCCTCAGAGGCAGCACGACTTTCATCGTTATGGAAGAGGAATCCAAAACTGTTTTGGAGGAAGTGGAGATCTTCCTTGCCGAAAGAAAACCAGAGGGATCCACCAGCAGAAGTATTTGGGGCATATTTTGCAGAGATGTTTGGAGAAAAAGAATTGGTTCTAAGTGATGATGGTGTTAATAGTAATCAGTGTCTTAGCCAGGAATTGTGCAAGGCGGGGCGGTAAAAGTCTAAAGGGCAAGGAAGTGAGGCTTTCAAGGGGCGGAGCCCCTGGCAGGGGGGTCCGGGGGGACAGAGTCCTCCCGGTGTGGAAGATTTTTGAAAATTGAACGATTTTAGCAGCTCAGAAATGGCACTTTGGCACAAAAAAAATGAAAAAGATTGCTACGCACGTAAACCACATGAACAGGGCTGGTTTGCTACAAAGTGAAAATACCTCCTTAACAATCTATCATCACCAGATCAATCAAATTTGGCAATTTTCCATCTCAAGTAATGACATGGTAGTAGGTGGGCCCAGGTAAAGTTCTGGCCAATCCACAATGACTAACATGCATCTGAATCTGGTTTTTATATCCAACTTGGTAAACATAAATAGAGCTGCAAAAGTTTGCATCCTCTTCACAACATGGAAACAGCAATCAGAAATGTGGGCACCTGCTCTGTTCACATCGCCAAGGTCTACTAGGTCCTCACTTTCCATCAGTCCAGTCCAGTCCATGGCTTTTTTTTATCACAGCCATTCCAAAACTGAGCTTTTGAACAGAATGACAAAAACTGCTCCAGCTGTTCTCTTTTTATATCCTGGGAGATGGTGCTGACCTTGGTTGTGGGAGGGACTTCCAAACAGGATTTGGATTCTGTGTGCAAGCTCCACCCCTAAAAAATTACAATTCAAAGCCCAAGGTCAATAGTCTCACACATACCACCTATATAAAAGAACTGCCTGAGCTGATCATGTCAGTTTCTACCAAGATTTGGAGCAGTGATGATCTGCTATGGCATCCTCCCAGGGCAGAAGGGCGGCATTTTAGGGCAAAGGGGCTGGGCGCAAGGCAGCAGGGCATTGCATGCTCAAGGCAGGGCGCTGCGCCCCTTGCGCCCTTCGTAGCTAAGACACTGAGTAATAGTATGTCATTCTGTTGCTCCAGTCTTAGAAGGCGTTGGGTTGAACAAGACCACAGCTATTTGTACCCAGATCAGCATTTATCAACAAGCTCATCAGACAGCAGTGGGCTGACAACAGACAAGGATAAGGGAGAAGATGAAAAGTGGCTGAATGATGAATTAAATGAAGAGTTTACACCAGTAGAAGTTAGAAAGTCGGTACTGAGACTGTCAAATAATAAGTCTCCTGGCCCAGATTCCATACTGGCAGAGTTTTTAAAAGCTGGGGTGGAAGTGCTGAGCCCCTTCTTATGTAAGCTGATCAACATCCTTTTCAGATTTGGAAGCTATCCCTCATCCTGGAAGGAGAGTATCATTATTCCAATACACAAAAAAGGGGGTGTGGATAATCCAGAAAACTACAGGGGAATATCTCTGATGAGTCAATTTGGCAAGATATATTCAGGGCTGATAAGATCAAGAGTGCTGCGCTGGCTTCTACAGACGGGAAAACTTTCCAAATGGCAGGCAGGCTTTCGTCCGAACTACTGTACGATGGATAACATATTTCTCCTGAGCAATATAGCACATCTGTTCAAACAGCGAATGGCAAATAAGCAGTTATATGTGTGTTTTGTGGACTTTAGGAAAGCATTTGATACGGTTAACCACCAATTACTGTTTAAAAAACTAAGAAATATTGGTTTGGGTGGTAAAGTTTGTGATGCTATTGGGTCTATGCACTCAGACCTCAGAGCACGAGTGAGATGGAATGGTGAGCTCTCACAAGAATTCCCTTTGAACATTGGGGTCAGACAGGGAGACGCTCTGTCACCTTTGCTATTCAGTTTATATATAAATGATTTGGTGGATTACCTAACTGCATGCAACACCAGTTTTGTAACCATCAGAGGTCAGACTCCAAATTTTAAGATGACCATCCCTGCTCTGTTATATGCAGACGATACGGTGCTTCTGGCAGAGAATCCCCAGGCTCTACAGTTATCAATTACAAATCTGGAAGGCTACTGTAAATGTAATGGACTAGCCATCAATGAGGCAAAAACAGAGGTAATGGTGTTCAATAGTGGGAGGGAGGGCATATGCTTCTCTTGGTACTTGAATAATGTATCTCTAAAAGTAGTGGACACCTTTAAGTACCTGGGGGTGATGCTGCACAGCAAAAGAATTCTAAAATCAGCAGTTTTAGAGAGATCCCAAAGGGGCCGGCGAGCAGTATTCTCCTTAGGTGCAAGGATGAATAGGATGGGGTCAATATCGCTTTTGGATAAAATTGCATTGTACAATAAAATAGTTGAGCCAGCACTACTGTATGGTTCTGAACTCTGGGCTGGCTGCACACAAAATTTCAAGGAACTGGAGCGCATTGATAAAGGTTTTTATCAAGAATGTACTGAGTTTGAGGAAATGCACTCCAGATTTTTATGTCTATGCTGAAACTCGTCGAGTTAGCATACACCAGAAAGCAATTCTTCAAATGTTCCGATTCCTGCAAAGGCTAGTTTCCTTAAATGAAAAGCATCCTTCGAAGGAATTATTTTATTTTCTGGTTTCTGGTTTATTTAATTTAATTTTTAATATCATTTATTGTTGTATTTCAATCACCACAAATTTGAACACAATTATAAATTTGACACCAAAAACAAATACCATTTTTCATATCCATCATAGTCATACCAAATCGGACCAGCAAGAAAATGAGAAATTTATTAATGAGAAATTATTCACTCTAATGGTTCACATTGGGCCAGCATTGCGCACAAACTGGCCCAATTGGTGTCAATGCATAGACAGACAGGTTAATAATCTGGGCCTGGGTAGTTTTTTCTCGAGGTGTGGTGTGGATGAGTACTCAAACCTGTACGTCGATGCTTTGCAAAGGCTGCAAGATCAGTTTATCCAAACCTGGTGGGCCTCCATGGAGAAGAGCCGTAGGGGCAGATTATACAGCAAACTGCATGAAGGACAAGGGTATAACAGCATTCTGCATAGTCCTGCACCGGATCGGTTAAAAAAATTCTTGATTCGGTTTGTATGTGGAGGCCTTCTTCCAGTGGACAGGAAGTGGGGTTTAGAGCCTGTAGCCCACAGAACATTGTGCCCATTATGCCTCTTGGGTGACCTTGGGGATGAGGTGCACTTCATTTTTCAATGCCCAAGCTTTAAAGATATCAGGAGCAAGGTTTTGGGCACTGAGACTATTTATCCAGTTGGGGATAGTGAATTCCTGGCTATATTACAGACTGAAAATGCAAACCTTTTGACCCGGGTAGCAGGGATGATGGGCATAATTCTGAAGAAGTTAAGGGAAGCAGGTGAGCAACCTACAAGCACAACATAAAATGTTAGGAGGGTCACAAGTCAGGGGCAAAAAGTAATTTGTGGAAAATTTCAAGCCTGGTTGCAGCGAATCCGACAAGTACTGAGGTAGGTACAGGATTGCAAATAGTCATTATGGACCCTGCAGTAAAATTTCAAGCCTGATCCTGTTGATTCCGGGAAGAGATTTTTTTCTCTCTCCCCGGCCACATTTGTGCGGAAAGAAGTTTTTTTTTTCCAGCCATGTTTCATCCTGGTTGAGCATTTTTCGTCATGGTTGGGCATGAGCATCACCCATTCCTGACTTCTGGAGTATTGTTCCTGTGCTCCCAACTTTTTACAACCCTGCATAAGTGTCCAAGTTTTTATCAAATAATTAGTTGTTCGTAGTTTGGTTGCTTGGTAGGTATCCACCTATCTGCTTGGGAATAAAGGCTTGCATTTTCGGTACCAATTTTCAGAACTTGTAGGCCTATCCATAACTAGATATCTCTTGGGAATGTTTTTACCTGATTTGTGTTTGCAATGTAATCGGAGAATTTTCATTTGTGTCACATGTGCCCTCAAAACTTGAGAATGATAGTCTGTCTGTTGTAATGAATATTACAAATCTCATTTGTGAACTTGTTTTCCTATATGGCTGGTTGTCTTAGGTATTCATTTGTTGAAGGGTAGTAGCATGTGTTGGGGACTACAAAAGACATGGAGTGGGGAGCTTTCCCCCTAGCTTTTATCAATAAGACATGTCTGGGAAGAAACATTGTTTATACAGGAGCAAAGTACATAGGTACCTACCTAGTACCTACCTACAGGGTATTTTACTAGGGATAATTTGCAGGTGATAACAGGGGCTAATTCAAGGAGAGGAATAGCAGGGGCTGATAGGCTACTCTTTAGCCTGGTGGGCCCTTCCTTTGGCAACTGCAGCTGGGGCAGACACTTGAGGGTAACAGCAGGGTCGACAGGTTGTGGCGATTACAGTAGCAGATAGGGGATTCGGTTCAGGAGTTGCCTAGATGGCATCCAAAAGAGAGGATCGGGATATTGCCAATCCCTTGGGGATGTTGTGCTTGGAGGTATCTCCAAATATTAGGATGCACCGACCCATGAACCATGGTTAACACCTTGGCTACCTCTAATTGTTGAGCTATTCTTTCTCTCTTTTTACTTTGCCAAGGAACTTGATCATCAATAATTATTATTAATAATAATTCTGAATACAAATGCCTATGAATGGTTGATCCATGTGGAACACAAATGAATGGTTAAACCACGTGGGCAATGATGATCATATTATTTCTGTTCAGTGGATTTTTGTGACAATTCAATTACGGTGCATTGGTTCAACATAAATACATGACGTGTCCACTGATGGATGAGAGGTTGGTGTTGACTGGTCATGGACCAATATTCTGTGCATTTGTTAAAATAATCATTGTTGAATACTGTGTCTTTGCCCTGGATGTTTATTTGCCTTTGGATAATATAAATAGAAATAGAATAGAACTGAGCCCCCAAACCTCCTCCAAACCAAAGCACCCCAATCAAACCTGAGCCAACCAACCTGACCCAATTCTGTTGTTGGGAATTTTATTTCATGTATCAATGGTTGCCGTCAAGATATTTGACATGTTATTCACAGGCAACTTCATATGGCATATCCATCTTTCGGAAATGTGTCCTTCGAGAGGGTGGCTGGGCTGACCTTGGTGATGTCCCCAGCTAGCATTTGGTGCGCCAAGCTCAAAGGCCAAGCACACGAAACGCCCAAGAGCCTGATGGCGCTGGTTATTCTTGCGTCTGACTCACAATTTTGCTCTTAGTTGACTCACGACGTACCAAAACCATGAGCCAGGCACCAAAGCGACTCATGCGCCAAATGGCACGGGTAAATCGCGCCTATGACTCGAGCATTTTACTCAGGGTGGACTCTGTAGAGCAAATCCTGTGCCAAATCCAAAGGCCTGGCACCAGAATTACTCATGCGCCAAATGGTGCAAGTTAGTCATGCGCCTGATTCAAGAATCACTCCTGGCACCATGCGCTTTCACGGCATCGAATGTTCAACATTCCTCCTCTCCGACCGCCCCTCTCACTCTCGATCCTGATCCGAAGTGGCCACGTTTGTTTTCATTCCTTGACAATCCGAAAACTCAAAACCAAAACACAAACACAACCAGCAAACAGTTCAGTTGAGATCTTGGCGGTGTGGTGGGCGGCGTGTGTCACGTTCGTCTCCTTTTGTTTGTAGTTTTTGGTGCGTGGTCCCGGTCGAAGACTGCTCTATTGCAATAATTTCTTCAGAGACTTCGACATTTCGCACCGAGTAAAATGCCGTGCGATTCGTCCTGAAAGTCAACACAATTGTCATTCCCCAGCAGATTTCGATAAAATGAAATGATCTTTCCCCGTAAAAATATGTGAAAATGCCAGGCCCATGGTACCACGTTCAGTTCATGGTGAAATGATTTGTGCACAAATTTTTTGTGCATATGATGCTGTTTATTCCTTCCGCTTTTTCCACGACAGCATCGCAGTTTGGTCGTTTTCGTTTTTGGGTCCTCGCAGCAGTAACATGCAATAAACTTGCCAAGCAAATTTTCATCAAAGGAAGCTCAGGGAAGGTCACCTGTCAATTCGCGGCCCAAAAATAAAATAATTTCCCAACGACGCACACAAAATAGTGATCATATCATTTCGGCCTGAAGTGTGTACACATTCAGCCAAATTTTCGGGAATTCTTTTATTTTTCCCTTTTTTTTTGAAATTACTGTCATTTTTGTCCCCACTTCAAAATTTAGGTTTTTGTTCGTTTCACATTGTTCATTAAATTTGCAACTTTTCTTCGAGGAATATCTCAACTTCGCGAATTGAGACCTGTCTGTGTGACTCAACCATGAAGCTCACAATGTCACAGTTTGAGAGCTCTGCGGTCATTACGCGTTACGAAAATCGGAAGGCAGCCGTCGGTGCAACGTGGCGGCGGAATTAATATTCCCACACATTGTGTTTTTTCCATTCAACTGTTGCATCCGAAACCTTTTTTCTTTTGGAAAAATTGTCAGTTGCGGATGCACCCATTATGAAAATATTTGTTGACGAAATACCATTTGTCAAATTGCCGGTTTTTTGGCAGATTACCTTTCGGCTGAAGCACCTGTTGCGAGAGTCTGTGTTGCGTAAATGCAAGTTGTCAAAAACAATTTGCGATTTTTGCGAAATTCACAATTAAAAAACCGTTGCGAATTTCTTTTTGGGGCTTTCTTCTCGGCGAAAGCACTGGCGCAACCAGGGGAGGGGACAAGGGGGACGTGTCCCCCCCCCCCCCCGAAATCCAAAAAAAAAAAAAAGAAGAAAAAAGGCGAAAACTCTTCGCACTTTTTTCTTCATTCTTTTGACCATGTGTTTCTGATGATCGTGCCCAAAATGAAGTGAAGGCCATGCAGAAAATTCTTGTTTCTTCTTGCTAAACCAATGGCTTGTGCAACCCAGTAGAGATAAAACGCAAACAAAACAACATTCTTCAATGCAATGAAGCTCACTTGAATTGATGAATGGCAAGTGGCTGCAGGTCCAATTTGGTCCTCACAGTGAAATGTTTCTCATCTCACCAGAGACACCAGCTTGCTGCCTTGTGGGACCAAATCTTCTGCTAATTTTCTTTCTGGGCAGGTACCTACTACTACAAAGGGCAGCTCCGAATTTTCCTTTCATATCATTTATAATTTCATGGGCCTACCCATAATCATTCAAAATCATTAACTATGAATTTTTCATGTTAGAAGCCCACATGGAGGATTGAGTTCTGCCAGAAACCATATAAATTCTGCCTTTTTGCAGTTTTGAAGGGGAAATCCATACACTACTTTTGACTCCATTTTCTTCTCGAGAACACCAATTTTGCACCAAAATGAACACCTTATTTCAAAAATTTCTTCAGCTTCTGGGGGACTCTGTCCCCCAGACCCCCTGCCAGGGACTCCGCCCCTTGGAACCCCGGATCGCGCCTACGGCGCGATTTTTCCTACGGCGCGATTTTTCCTACGTTTCCATTTTTGTCCTCTGGTCGTCCCCTCCCGAACGAAAATCCTGGTTGCGCCACTGGGCGAAAGCACCTGTTTGGGTGAGTCCCCATTGCGAAAGTTGCAAAAAAAGCATTTGCGAATTTCCCCATTGCTTTTTGGCGGCTTTTGCTTTTGGCGAAACACCCGTTGCGAGTCCCTGTTGCTAAAATTCAAGTTACAAAAACCATTTCCGAAATTATCCCATCGGCGAGTTTCTTTCCAGCGACGCACCAGTTGCGGAGACTCGAGCAGGGGCGGTCTGGCTGTTGATTTGCCAGGCGGGAAATTTGCACTCGGGCAACATAGACTCGACGATGCGCGAAGCGCAACGCCGGGGGAGGGGTTCGGGGAGGGGGTGTCCCCCTCCCCGAAGGGGGAAACTTTTTGAAAAATTGAACCCCAAATGGTGTTCAGAATGCACATTTTTTCAAAAACTGAGCTTTTCGAACCCGTCATCAGGCAAGCCAGCAATGAGTGATGAATGATAACAGGTGATGAAACTTTGGTTTGAGTTTGACTTCAACTGAAAAAATGTTTTTACCGCTCTCAGGTGCTTTTGCTAAAAATTCATAGGATCCATCAAATTCGCAGCAAATCACAATCCGTGTGATCAGATCAGTCATCTGCCCAGTCAAACAATGTCAGTGTGGCATATGGTATCGGTGGCAATGTAGGCAACCTGCAGAGAAGTGACTTTCTGTCGACTTCGAGTTTCACTTTCCGAACGCATTGACCACACACGCACAGGTCACCAGTGTACTCCACTCCGCAAGTGCTCTTCTCTGCAAGTGCACATGCACAGTCTACATACAAATAAATGAGGACAACAAAAATGCACTTTGCTGAAAACATGGGCTGGGGACAAACTAAAACGCGGACGCGGACCAATGGGAGATATGGCGGTTCGCAAAACAAGCGAATTTCGCGGAACCACAGGTTAGGTTAGGTTAGGTTGGGTTGAGTTAGGTTTTTTGGGTTAGGTTAGGTTGGGTTGGGTTAGTTTAGATAAGGGGTGGTTTGGTTTGGAGGTTTCGGGGTTCAGATTCGCACTGCAGCCTCGGTCCACAAATTCCGCGATTTCCGCGTTTTTGAAGGACCCGATGGGCTGGGCTCACACATCGGCCACACTTCTTTTGACTGTCGTCTGCGCACTTTGGCACTTTTGCCTTTCAACATTTGTTCACCTCCTGAAGGCAGAAGCAAGCTGACAAATAGGTTCAGGGACTCATTCCAAGGCTTGACCAACCGGCTGCGGGTATTGCCGGTGTTGGGGAAGATGACGCAGAGCTGCAGCAGTAGGCACAAACACCTGATACGGCAGCCAACAGGGGCAGGGCAATGAAATAAAAAAACAACTCGCATCGCCGGCCGCCACAACCCCAGCGCAAGTGCATCGCAGCCACTTGCAGTGAACTGAGAATGGCAGCAGGCACTCAGCTGCAGCTCAGACAGTGACATGGACATGGACACCAAGGTAAATAGAAGACTTCTGTTTAGACTCTTTAGACTTCTATTTACTTTGGTGGAGGACACCTCCACCACCGACTCCAGAGGTTCCAGGATGATGGGGCGGGGCAAGCACAGGCTCCAGTCCCCAGGCACTGGTCACCACAAGCCACAACAACACTCAATTTTGTTCATTGCAGAAATGCGGACTGCATGCAGTTTCCGAAATCCGAGCCGAGCTCCGACCGAGGAAAACAAAGCGAGCGACTTGGCAAGAGGGGAGAGGCCAGGGAAGTTGGAGAAAACAGGACAGAAATGCTTGGCTGCTGACTCTTGCACTTTGTTTTTTGGTTCGAATGGTTCGTTTTCGTCCAAGCTCGCCAGTCGGCAGTTGCTCATGGGCCTCTGAGGAGACCGGAGAGAGTGGTAATTTCTTTGGGGCAAAGGGGCAACACACACGGCTGGGGCAACGGCGGGGTTTCCGGTATCCCCGACCGGTAGGGCTGGGCGAATCTTGATTCGATTCGAGGATTCGATTCGACAATTGCGAATCTTGCCAGATTCGATTCGAAAAGATGCGATTCGAAAAATGTGGCAATATTCGAACCAGGATTCGACATTCGAAGGAAAGGATTCGATTCGAAATGATTCGATTCGGGATTTTGAGATGATTCGAAAAATATTCGAATCGATTCTCAAATCTTTTAAAATTTCCAAATTGATCTACAGTCCCGTAGGTATGCCACAACCTGGAACCAAACAGTGCTCACAAGTGTCACCAGGGATGGGCAAGATTGGGTACCATAGAGGGGGGTAAAGAGGTCTACGACGGGGGGGGGTAGGGCAACGAAAGTGCTGGGGGGCGGCAGCCCCCCAGTACGGGGGGTCTGGGGGGCTGTGCCCCCCAGCGGGGGTCCAGGGGCAGTGCCCCCGGCAGGGGGTTTGGGGGACAGCGTCCCCCAAAAGCTGAAGCTTTTTTGATAAATTAGGGGTCCTCAGATACCATTTTACGACATTTCAGGTCCTTTTTTCCTGATCCTATCTCTTGAACTCTAGGGTTGCTGCACTTTGCCAGCAGTTGGGTGTCTCTTTTTTGGATGCTAATTGTTGGTTCCCTTCTAATTTCTTTGCTAGAGATCATCTACATCTCAATGATCACGGAAGCAGGATTCTTGGGAATCTGTTTCGCAGCATTTGCCTGCCTTTCTCAAGCTCGCTGTTGGGAAACTGTCCGCTCTCCTTCCAAAAACCTCATACTTAGCTCTACAGAAGCCTAAATCTCGTCCCACTCTATCATCTCTCGCTATCTTGTGTGCTCCATTCACCTCAGATTCTCTGGTTGAATTTTGTGTGTTGCAGAAGAGTTGCTATTTGCGCTCAGGCAGACCACAGACAAACTCTCTTGATTCGCACCTCTCTGTCCTTCAGTTGAACTGCCGCAGTATTCGCAACAAATCCAACGAGCTCGCGACTCTGCTCGAAATGCATGATCCTGACGTTTTAGTTCTTACTGAAACGGCTTGATGACAGCATTGGCACTCATGAATTCCTTCCATCTTACTTCACTGTGTACCGTAGGGACCGCTGCAAATTTGGCGGTGGTGTCTTGGTAGGCATTCGGTGTTCACTAAATTCCTCTCGTTGTCTTTCTCAGCTCTTCACAAGAATTTCTCTTATGTTCCGTTATTCTGAAGTCGTTAGGTAACAAACCATTCCACATTGTTGGTGGTTACCACATTCTTCTTCGAACATTTTCCAAGAGATTTCTTCAGAACTTGTCAGTCTTGGTCTTTCTGCTGATTTGGGAGATCCTCTGCTGGTAGCTGGTGACTTCAATCTTCCTGGTGTGTACTGGGACACTCTCTCCCCTACTCCAAATTGCTGTTATGGCCTCTCTGCCAACCGAGCTGCTATTGAACTCTGCCTTGATTTCGGCCTTGATCAGACGGTTAAGGTTCCTACTAGGCCAGCTTCAAACTCCATTTTGGATATTTTTCTGTTGCGTCCAATCAGTGCCTCCTACAACACAAGGCCGTTGCACGAGTTTGTGACGTCATAATGAGTGGATGGTGGAAAAGAGGAAAAGACAATGCGAGTATGGTGCGTCCGCGATGTGCTGCCCACGGAAACTTGAAATTTCTCTTGAACCGATTAACCGATTTTGATGAGACTTGATTTGCTGGAAAGCTGAAAATTTGACTGTTTCAATGGTGTATAACAACCCCTAACTTTTCATGCTGAAGCCCCAATAGAATTTGAGGGATAAACGTGTTCAAGTTAAGAAGTGATCCAATTCCGGCTTCCTGCCACATATTTTCAATGATTGTGAGATTTTTTTCCGTTGCAACATGGTTTCCACCTGCGAGAAAGTTGTAGAGGAAGCTTTCAGCTTTCCAAAAACACCAAAATCATTGAATTTGAGCACCATTTCACGATGTTGTGACCAGAGAAAAAGCGACACGGCAGCATCGTTTGGACGTTTTGTTTTTGAGCGGGGAAGAGGCCGCGACTCCGAGATTTCCAGGGAGGCGCCGCATCTTCCCCGCTCAAAAACAAAACAATGCTGCCATGTGTTTTCTCATGGTCATAAAAATATTGTCAAATGGTGTTCAAATTCAATGATTTTGGTGTTTTTTGGAAAGCTGAAAGCTTCCTCTACAACTTTCTCGCAGGTGGAAACCATGTTGCAACGGAAAAAATCGCACAATCATTGAAAATATGTGGCAGGAAGCCGGAATTGGATCACTTCTTAACTTGAACACGTTTATCCCTCAAATTCTATTGGAGCTTCAGCATGAAAAGTTAGGGGTTGTTATACACCATTGAAACAGTCAAATTTCAGCTTTCCAGCAAATCAAGTCTCATCAAAATCGGTTAATCGGTTCAAGAGAAATGTCAAGTTTCCGTGGGCAGCACACCTCGGACGCGGCTCACCCGCATTGTCTTTTCCTGTTTTCCACCATCCACTATTTATGACGTCACGCCATTTTTACAGTGTTGGTTTTTCCGACTTCTTGCTGGGCTCATTTCTTTCATTTCGGGAAAAATATCTGTGCTCATCTATTGACAGGCTTTGGTGTGATTTCGAGTCGATTATTCAACACGGCATCAGTCAGTTTGTTCCTACTCGCATCAAAAGGCCCCAATCCAGATCCATTTTTTACAACAACCCCCCGCATATTCGCTACCTATCTCGCCAATGTAAAAAATACTACAAATTTCGTCATTATTCTGAAGTTCATGCCAGAACCTATGATCTTCTCTGCTCTGAACTCATGGCTGCGAAATTGGATCATGAAAATCATCTCCTTTCTAGTCTATCTCTCAGGCCAGGTACATGCAACTCAAATTCCCGCAGTTCTTTACAAAATGCTTGGAAGCAGGTAAATACCTAATAGGTATCGTGGGTCTGTCACTATCCCATCCCTAAAATTCCGTGATGGTTTGGCCGTTTCACCATCTGAAAAGGCTGAAGCGCTTGCTCCACAATTTTCTTCTTCATATTCTGCTGACAATTTTCCAGCTTCAGCTCTGCCAGCTCCATCCAATGCTCCTGGGCAGGATCCCACCTTCTCGATGACCTTTTCTTCAATTGTGTCTGCAATCAGGAAATCCAAATCATCCTCTTCTGGCCCTGATGGAATTCCTGGATCTCTTCTGAAATCCTTCCCACACGAATTTTCTGCCTCTCTGTACCTTCTCTTCAACAAGTCCTTTTCTTGTGGCAGACTCCCCGATGCATGGAAGGCAGGGAGTATTACGCCTCTATTCAAGAAGGGTGATCCTTCACTGCCGGCTAATTACCGGCCCATCAGTCTGACGTCTTGTGTGTGCAAGCAGATGGAAAGGCTGATCTCGGACTACATTAGGCAGTTTCTTAATGCCACTGATTCCATCTCCCCTTTTCAGTTTGGTTTTCGTCCTGGCTGGTCTTGCGAACTGGCCCTTGAAAAGTTCACCCACGAAGTTGCATCCTCTTTTGACAAGGGTGCCGATGTAGATGCACTGTTTCTGGACTTTAAACCTGCCTTCGACGTTGTTCCACACAACGCTCTGATGTTTAAATTGCAGCGTTTAGGCATACCCATCCCTATTATCTCTTGGATTGGCAGCTTCCTCAGCAACCGGACACAGTCTGTTTCTGTTTCTGGAACTAAATCTCCATCTATTCCTGTAACTTCAGGTGTTCCTCAAGGTAGTGTGTTGGGCCCTCTTCTATTCCTCATCTACATCAATGATCTTCCCGACGTCATTACTTCTTCAAGAATAATGCTATTTGCTGATGACTGCGTCCTCTACAAGATTATTCACTCTGTTTCTGATGTAGACTTGTTGCAAGATGATCTTGTTTGTTTCCCTTGACTCGTGGAGCCTTCATTGGGGCCTTGGCCTGAACGGATCAAAATGTGCCCATGTCAGGTTTTCAACTAAATTGCATCCTCTTCAGTCTTCTTATGCTCTTCCTTCGTCAGGTACAACCTTATCAACCTCATTGTCCTGCAAATACCTTGGTGTGACACTTTCATCTGATCTGTCCTGGAAACTACACATCACCAACATTGCACGCAATGCAATTTTGCTCTTCTCAAAATTCGGCATCTTTTCAAATCCTGCTCACCTTCAACAAAGGAAACACTTTATATTTCACTTGTCCGTCCACTTCTCGAATATGCCTGCATATTCTGGGATCCGTACCAAATCTCCCTCGTTGATGAGCTTGAAAAAATTCAGCGTAGGGCTGCTCGTTTCGTCAAGAATGATTTTTCTCGCCATTCAAGCGTGACTTCGATGCTTTCCTCTCTAAAACTGGCCTTCACTCTCCGATAGGCGTTCTCAGTTTAGGTTGTCAGCTCTAAGTAAGATTTTTACTCAAAATGGTGGCTGGTCGTCTATCTGAAACCCTTGCTCTTCCCAATTACTTTGGTCGCCATGACCATACTTCCAGATCCGCGTTTATCAACCTTCTAAGAACATTTTTAAGTATTCTTTCATTCCCAGAACCATTGTAGACTGGAATCGTCTATCCCAGAATTCGGTGGATTCCTTTCTGACTCGACCCTTTTCCTGAAGTTCCTCATCTGTTATTTTCTCTGGCATTCGTAGTGAAAACTACTCTTCTCTCCTTGGGGCCCAAATAAGACCTGGGATTAGATTCGATCCGGTGCATTACGAGGGTTTGATAAAGATGAGGTCAGGGAACGGGTCAGTGACTCATGCCCAGACCTAAGCCGGGGACCTGCCCGGAGTCGGCGGCCCATGTTGGTGGCCCCCCTCTGCGTGGTCAGTGCAAACCTTTTTCACGCAGCTGGGAAGAGGGAGTGTGCGTACTACTGGCGAACGCCGCTGGTGCTTCCGTGACTCCCTGCGCTAGTTAACCGGCAGTTGTCGGACAGCGCTATCGCCGCACGACTGACGCAAGGCGAACCCATTCCCCCGATGTAGTGCTCCGGAAAGGCTACCTAGGAATCTATGTGGGTCTAACTGTGTTATCTTCTACTTCTTTTTCTTCTGTCCAATCTCATGTTGTTGGCTTTGTTTCTTCATTTCGTCATTTCCCTACCTTCTTCCTTTTCTTTCACCTACCTATGTCTCACTTTTATTCGCTTTTTTGCATATTTTCATTTGAGATTGCGAATGGGTATGTTGTGGTGTGCGTGTGTGCTGGTTCATGCTGCATGCTTGATGCTGATGGTGGGGAGGTCTTGTTTGGGTCGCATGTAAGACTGTTGTGTGCCTGTATTGAATGCTATATGACTAGGCCCCGTCCACATTCCGATATGTTTTCCACACTCCTATATCTACCCTCCTCACCCCTTCTTCCTTAACCCTTTCCAATCCTTACGAATATCGCAGCCGACGGTCGCGTGTCCTTCCCTTCCCTCCCTTCCCCTTCCCAGGTATATGATGACATTTGCTGTCATGTGTGAGAACTTGATGTTCTCCATTGACGATTGCCTTGTGGCATAATAACCTGCTGAAAGCAGCGTCTGATACCTACCTATACCTATCCTGGAGGGTTTGCAGTCGCAATAGATGGAGAAAGGAAAAAACTGTCAGACACGACTTTCTGGATGAGTTTTTTTCATTTTACGATTTTCTGCAAATCAAAACAGAAAGTCAAAAAGAAACAGAATGTTGCTATTGAAGTCCTGGGTTGTGCAGGGCACACACCAGGACTTCGGCCAAGGGTCCCCTCGGAAGGCTAGGGGGTAACATCAGCCGAAGGTCGAGGTTACCCCCCTAGCCTTTTTCCGGCAGGGGAATCAAAACAGGAAGTACAAAAGAAACAGAATGTTGCTATTGAAGTCCCTCCTGGTGTGTGCAGGACACACACGAGGACTTTGGTCAAAGGTACCTACCTACCCTTGGAAAAAGGCTAGGGGGTAACCTAAGCCAAAGGCCGAGGTTACCCCCCTGGCCTTTTTCCGGCAGGGGAATTAAAAAGGAAGTAGGTACAAAAGAAACAGAATGTTGCTATTGAAGTCCTTCCTGGTGTGTGCAGGGCACACACCAGGAAGGACTTCAATAGCAACATTCTAGGGGGGTAGGTGGGGTAACCTCGGCCAAAGGCCGAGGTAACCCCCCTAGCCTTTTTCCGGCAGGGGAATCAAAACAGAAAGTACAAAAGAAACAATGTTGCTGCCTATTGAAGTCCTGGTGTGTGCCCTGCACACAGCAGGACTCTTTTCCCACCTTTTTCCGAGGGTACCCTTGGCCGAAGGCCAAGGGTACCCTCGGAAAAAGGCTGGGGGGGGGGGGTAACCCCGGCCGAAGGCCAGGGGGTAACCCCCCCTACCCCCCCTATGCCCAACCCTGAGTGTCACTGAGCAATGCCCACAATAAAATTCATGTTTACTATCCTGTAGGACTGCGTGAAACGTGATTCGATTCGAAAATCGTGAATCTGGCCAGATTCGATTCGAAAAGATTCGATTCGAGACATGTGGTGGGATTCGAATCAAGATTGGAGATTTGAAGAAAATGATTCGATTCGAAAGGATTCGCTTCGAAATTGGACAACTGATTCGGATTCGATTCGAGATTCGAACCTCAAGGATTCGATTCGCAGGATTCGATTCGCACAGCCCTACCGACCGGGCCAGACTGCCCCTGGACTCGAGTTTACAAAAATGAATG
>JASGXE010003997.1:0-24480 GCA_030068105.1 Sinentomon sp. SZTP_YWyxl | reverse complement strand
GTTAGGTTTAGATAGCTTAAGTATATCAGAGAGCAATCGTGATAACTCGTTCAGTTCAATGTCGGCAGGTATTCCGAACTTTTACCAAAAACTTTTACCAATCGGATACAAGGTTGCCGCTCAAAATCCAAAGTGGAATTCCCTGGATTTTCCAGGTCCCTACCGATCTGGGCGCAGCCCAGACGGGGGGTCTGGGACAACGCCCCAGCAGGGTCCCAAGGGGCAGAGCCCCTGACGGGGGCCTGGGGGAATTTTGAAATATGAGTGTTCATTTTGGGGACAAATTTGGTGTTCGAGAGGCCAAAAACCACAACAAAAGTTCCTCCAATTCCCTGGCTTTTCCAGGTTTTCTCTTTTTTCCCTCTTTTCCCTGGATTTTCCAGGTGGGTGGCAACCCTGGGATAAAACGAATTCCCGATTAGAATTTTGTCAATAGGCGTTGGCCCCAATTCCAACCAAGAACAAGGGTTGCACAGGACAGAAAATAACAGTTACAGTGCTTTCATGTGCCGCTCATTTGCTGTGTTGAGGTGTAATCTGTATTGAGGTGTAATTTGTGTTGAGGTGTAATTTGTGTTGAGGTGTACTTTGTGTTGAGGTGTAATTTGTGTTGAGATGTTTCCCATTTGTTGAGGTGTAATTTGTGTCGAGGTGTTTCCCATTTGTGTTGAGGTGTAATTTGTGTTGAGGTGTAATTTGTGTTGAGGTGTAATCTGCGTTGATGTGTATTTTCTGGCACGTGTGGGTAGTGTAATTAACTCCTGTAGTTCATGACATAATTGTGTTGAGGCATAATTTTACGCCGACCTCACTTTCCCCGTGGTGCGGTGGGAAAGTGACCCAATCTGCGTACGATGAGCAGCAATTAAATCCTAGCTCAATCTCACCACGGAGAATGTGTCCGACCACACAGGAATGACGTACGCTCTTGCGTAAAATAATAATTATTTCGCTGGACACGCCCCCCACGAATGCTGCAAGTATATGCCTTACTTGAGAGGGGTAAGAGGGTTCAGTCTTTAACATACCCCCTGTTATCACCAGGGGGATAACATCCAGAACAGATGAGGGTAAAATCAAAATCAGTGCCATGGTACTTGATTCGGATTACTTATGTTCCCCAACTTAAAATACCTCGTAGTCGAATTATTCAACCCCATCGCAACGTTGCTGTTGACTTGACCTGTCGAATGTTGAGAAGCTGCCATAGTGAAGCCTCCTCCTGCACCGTTAGTCATCGACAGCTTATCACCGACGGGCAGAGCGGTTACTCCGACTGATTGCAGTGAGTTGACTGCCAGGGAATTACTTTCACCCTTTCCTTTTAGAACTGTACAGCACTTCCAGTTACCCATGTAATTACCTGGAGAGTGGAAATGTAAAGATGTAGTAACAATGGGAAATGTAAACCAGCTCTGACAACGGGAAATGTAAACCAGCTCTGACAACGGGAAATGTAAAGCAGCTCTTACAACTGGAAATGTAAAGCAAACGTAACAATGGGAAATGTAGAGCAGCTGTTACGAGACAATAAAACAGCTGTAACGATGGGAAATGTAAAGAGGCTGTAACAATGGGAAATGCAAAGCAGCCATAACAATGGGAAATGCAAAGCAGCCATAACAATGGGAAATGTAAAGCAGCCATAACAATGGGAAATGTAAAGCAGTCATAACAATAGGAAATGTAAAGAGCTCTAAAGAAATGTAAAGCAATCGTAACAATGGGAAATGTAGAGCAGCTGTTACAAGGAGAAAAGTAAAACAGCCGTAACAATGGGAAATGTAGAGCAGCTGTAACGATGGGAAAGGTAAAGCAGCTGTGGCATTGGGAAACGTAAAGGTGCATAACAATGGGAAATGTAAAGTAGCCATAACAATGGGAAATGTAAAGCAGCCGTAACGATGGGAAATGTAAAGCAGCCATAACAACGGGAAATGTCAAGCAGCCGTAACAACTGGAAATGTAAAGCAGCTGTAACAATGGGAAATATAAAGGAATATTAGCAGTGAAGAATGGAAAGCAATCGTAACAGTGGGAAATGCAAAGCAGTTGGGAAAATGTGGCCGATTCCGGAAAGATGGAAAATCAGATTGAAACAGGAGGTCCCAAAAACTACGGGGTGTGCGGAAATATTGGGTTTCAGTTGCAGCATATCCTGACATCTTTTGGTCCTCTTTTAAAACTGGTGTTTTGCCTATTCTTCTCACAGATGGTACCAAAGTGCTTGATTTTTTGCGAATTTAATTTTTTCCCTCAAAAGGTCAAAGTGGCACGTGTTTGGAAACCAGGAACTACAGAGGGAAAAATTGCAGCTGCAATTCAAAAGAAATGTGTAAAGTTGCTGTAAATTGGCCACTCAGGCAGATCCTGATCAAAAGTTTCATTTTCCTTGCCGAATCAGGATACGAGAAAAATGCATTCTTTTAATTTTCTGACTTTTTTGAGATCGTTTTAACGAGGCGAGATTGGCTATTTCAACTACACATGAATTGTTCCTGCTTACCTTTCCATTTCCTATTGAAAGTCTCAGAGAAGATGGGAGACAGCGATGGGTCTCGATGGCAATGTGAGCCACATTCAATCCAAGTTGAGAGTGGAGATCGTGAAACTCACCCGGAATGTGAGCGATGATCTTAATTAAGTTGAAGAAACCCCTCCAATTTTCCACCCTCCTTCAGAGACTTTTAATACAAAAGAGACAAACAGTTTCGCATTTTCCCCGACACCACATCAATTCCAGTCTCATTCGAACTACTAAGGAACTCCGAGAGATGGCAGCACAGACAGGTCGAAACTCAACAAAAGGAAGAATGAGACGGCGATTTTCAAGTTGCCACAACAGCTCAGTTGGGAGAGCGTAAGACTCACGATCCGAAGGATGAAAGTGGTCGTGGGTTCGAATCCCACCGGGGGCATGAATTTTTCAGTTTCAATTGCCAGAGGTACTCAAGTTCCCCGAGAGATGGCAGCTCACCAACGGTATCATGCAAAATTATATGGGGGAGATAGGAAACTGTCTGCCTCTTACTCACGGTCTCTGCCCTCCTTCTCCAGTTCTCTTTTCTCACTTTTACCCAAGTGTCTCATAGGGTCATTTCTCCGAAAGAAGGTGAACTGCAAGAAATCAGGTGTGGTAAAATCATCTTTTCCGCAAAACGTGGGCAGAGTCCAGTTATCTGCAATTTTTTAATGAAAAGGTGTGCGGAATCAACTTCTCCCGAATTCTTTCCCACAAGGTGGAAACAGCTTTGATGATTTGCCCATTTGTGTTCAGCAGGGAAGCTGTCCTTACAATTATTTGATGCCAATTGAGATGGAATGAGAAATCAAGTTCATTTTTTGAGCCCCTCATGGCAAACAATCCGAGCCCAAGTCTAACCTCCTCCTGCTGCTGGAATTTTGCACACCTAAGACAGGGATTTTTCCCCGCAAAGAGCAAGCGAGGCACTTGGAATGTTTCACTTCAAAGAGGGATTTCGTCCTGTGCGTGAGGGACCTTTCGGAATCCAGCTGCTCACAAGCAACATGTCCTCAACATCCTCTTTGTGAACAACAAGATCAGAAAATACTGCACACACGAGAAAAAATATCTCTTCGGCAAGAATAATGAATTCTTGCTGCATGTTCGGGAAAAACTGTGCAAAAGCTGAGAGGACGGTTTTTCAAGACCGCTCAGCACAAAATTATCAGCTTTCATGTTGAGGCATCACCTGACATCTATTGACATCTTTTTAAATACCTAGCAGCGGAGAGATCAATGCCGGGTTAACGCTAACTCCGAGCAGCGAGGTAAATTTTTTCCATTGGAGCAGATGGCAAAAATTTACCTCGATGCTCGGAGTTAGCGTTACCCCCGTGATGATCTCTCCGCCGTAGGTGTTTCCCAGTTCTCCACAGATGTTTTTGTGATTTTAGAAGGCAAAACACATGATTTTGAAAAAGGGCAAAAAGTTGCAACATGCATCTGAAATCTTAAAAAGAAAGAAGGATATGGGGGGTCGACCAAATTTACCAAAAATAGCACCTTCATTTCTGTCTGTCCCCTAAAACTTTGATCATCAGTTGCCACATGAGAGGGAGGCCGGTGGTGGTGGCAATACAAAACCGCAATTTCTGACACCAAAGTCTGCAATTTTCAAGCTATCGATGTTATTACGAGATGCAGATTTGGAGATTCCGCAACGGTCATTTTCTCGATGACAAGACAAATTTCAAAATATCGTTTTTGGCAAAACTATTTTAGCATAAAAATCACCATTCCGGGTGGAATATCTCTGGTAATTCTTGCTCCAGAAAGCAGAAAATTGTCACCCTGAAAGGTTTTTACCCTAGAAGTGCATGGCAGTCAGATTTTGTGATTTCTTCTCTGAGTTTTTCCATCTCACATTCAGATGAAGATATCAAGAAACTGGTTCTGTCATGTTATTTTTCGGCCAATTTTGATCCTTTTTCCGAACAAATTGTGAAAAGAGACCGCTCAGGCAGGAGATATTGCTTTGATGTTACGCTAAAATTCTTCTGTAAACAGCGGGTTGGAAACATGGAGATGTGTCTGACGCTAAAATATCACCCTTACCGGGAAGTTTGACGATTTTATCTCCATGGTGCGAGTTGAGTTGACATTTTGGGTGCATCGCGCGTCCGTTTTCAAGACGAGACTCGCAATGTGCCCGAAACGTCGACTCCACTCGCACCATGGAGATAAAATCGTCGAACTTTCCGGTAAGGACGATATTTTAACTACAATTCTTCCAAAAGACCAATTGCAGTTTCGAAATTTGACCAAAAATGCCCCTTCCGATCAGAGAGATGTTTTTCACATTCACCAGATTCGTCTGTTTCTGACTGTTGTGGAGCTCTCTTTTTGAAATGGCCATAAAATAAAAAATCAACAATGGATCAACCTGAAAATTTTTAGATATTTCTATAATGAACCAAATTTTGATGCCAAAATGAAGACATAACAAAGCCGTTTCCCGTTCGTAAACTCACAAGATGAACTCGCGACGTTTCGGTCCCACAGACGTGGACCTTTATCAAGCGCTGCTATCGCACTGATCGACGGTTGGTTTCCTTTCTTCTTTTTTCAACTTTCAAACTCCAAAGAAGAAAGGAAACCAACCGTCGATCAGTGCGATAGCAGCGCTTGATAAAGGTCCACGTCTGTGGGACCGAAACGTCGCGAGTTCATCTTGTGAGTTTACGAACGGGAAACGGCTTTGTTATGTCTTCATTTTGGCATCAAAATTTGGTTCATTATAGAAATATCTAAAAATTTTCAGGTTGATCCATTGTTGATTTTTTATTTTATGGCCATTTCAAAAAGAGAGCTCCACAACAGTCAGAAACAGACGAATCTGGTGAATGTGAAAAACATCTCTCTGATCGGAAGGGGCATTTTTGGTCAAATTTCGAAACTGCAATTGGTGTTGAAAACTTTTGAACGCACTCGGAAAGTGGGGAGAATTCCAGGTGATCATCCCTTGGTCAGTGATGGGTGCCAAGACCAGGTTCACCTCTGACCATTGATCAAAAATGTACCTTTGATCAAAATGATGTTTTTTTCACATTCACCAGTTTTGTCTGTTTCTGACTTTTGTGCAGATCTTTTTGAAATGGCCATAAAATAAAAAATCAACAATGGATCAACCTGAAAATTTTTAGATATTTTTTCTATGATGAACCAAATTTTGATGTCAAGGCATCAAAATTACCTAGAAGTGCATCATTCTATCTCAGGCTCAAAACGTTCTGAATGCACTCCGTAAAACTAACCAACATTCAATGTGAAGGGTGCTAAGTTAGGACCAATAACCTCGATACCTGAAAACTCCCCAAGCATGGCTCCATGGAAAAAGGCAAATGGTATGGGTGATTAAATTTTCCAGAAATCACAACTTCGTTCCTTGCCATGAAGCGGGAGCGAAACGTCACATTTCCATGCATTTTTCAAAGAAGAATGAACGGAAAGTATTTTACTATGTTTCCTGTCATTCGCATACAGGGTGGTCCAAAAGACCCTGAGCAGGCGTTTGGTTAGTCGTGTGGATGGTCTGTGTGATGCCGTCATGTTCAACAGAGTACGCTATTTTGGTCCATGTCCGGTCCGACATTTCATGCAGAGTGGTTGGAGTTAACATGGTGAATGCATGCCTGATCGATGCTTTGAAATTGGTTGTTGTTGTCGCAGCTGTGTGTTGTTGCAACTTGCTCCTTTATGATACCCCGCAAGGAATTATCACAGGTTGTAAGGTTGGGGCTGCATAGCGGCCAGTTCAAGGGTGCAGGGAGAGCTGCTGATCCTCGTCCGATCCATCTTCCTGACCAAACTTCATTCAGGACATCACAGACCTGCGTGGGCCCGTAGTGGGCTCCTGTTGTAACCAGGGATTCTGCAGTAAGTTCCGGTTTTGGAGTTCCGGAATGAACCATTCTCTCAATATGGCAAGGTACGTTTGTTGATTCACGGAGCTTCAGAAAAATACGGGCCGATGCAAACGTCTTGGCTGATGGCCGCCCATATTATCACATGTGGAGGATTGAAACATGGAACACAGAAATCAGCAAAAATGCCAACCAAACGGGTGCTCAGGGACTTTTTTACCACCATGTAGACTTACAGCGAAGTTGTTCACAAATAGCGATGCTCCAATAATTACTTCACAGAAAGATAGAAGTCAGGTATCGTACCTTAAAACGCACGAAATCAGGATAAGGATGATAACAATTGACATGGAAAATTTAACTGACAAGCACCCTCTAGAGGGCGTGCTGGCAGGCACAATCCAGTGCTATCGACATGTGACGGACAACAGATGATAAGAGGATATGGTAAAAGGATTTCCTTTTTACAGAACTTATCAAAAGTCCTTGAACATAGGCGATATTTTAAAGTACTGGTTAACACAGGGGTCCATCTAATTTCAACAGGGCTTGGTGCAACTTCACACCTCACACGAGTGTCATGATGTTTTGCGGCGCATGCTGCCACTGATTCCAAATGGAGCCTGTGTTTGTTATGAATGCCTATGTTCGAAGACTTTTGATAAGGAGTGTTATTCTCTCTTTATTTGGCTCGCAGCTCTTATGGGTTGCAAGGAGGGTTTGGTTTTTTTGTCCGGTTCTACGGAACGGTTTTCCACGACCAACTAATGCTGGTTCCAGCATGGGCTGGTGCAAATAAAAAAAAAAAAAGGACAGCAACGGTAAGTGTCTTAAAATTTATGGGAGTCTCTGTCCTGTGAGATCGCTTTTTGTCCATAAAGCAAAATCTCACAATTCGTCTGCAAATATTTGCTCAGCCAAACTACAAATTGGAATTAATCAATCAATCAATCAAAAAAAAAAAAACGACCAACTTTTCCAGAGTTGGACGCATCCGTCCTCTCCCGATGAGGCCAACAGAGTTCCGGTTATGTTCCAACTGACTCTCCAAACGGTTGAATTATGATCGTCAAACTGACCCGACAGATAACACTCCATCCTTGACGATCAGATGACCCTCCGACAGAGGAGAGAGCGATCGAGTTACCACCTTGGGGATTATTCACTGCAGGGTTCGATTGTGGCGGTGCACCTGACGAGAAACAAGAAAGACATTTTGTCACTGGAAAATTATTTGTCCATGCAGTTGATGTTGATATGGATCGGGAGACTGGGATAGAGCGGACTGAAGCAGAAGTGGACTGAGGTAGAATTGGACCGAGGCAGAATTGGACAAAGGAGGGAGTTTTTGCATGGAGGTGGAGCTTACACTTGTCCAAACTTAACTAAACCCAACCTGACCTAATCTAACCCGGAGAAATTAAAAAAATCAGCCTCCAAAAATGCAAAAATACTGCCTCAGTCCACTTCTGCCTCAGTTTGTTCTGCCCCAGTCACCGGTCCCGTAGATATAATACGTCCAAAATATCCCTGCTGAATTGGTATAACCATATGTATCCGGGGGTATAACCATATGTCCTCCCAAAAGTGCAGGCCTAAAAGTGGGGTTCCAACTCAGAATCCAACATTTTCCACAGGAAATTTCCAGGATGTAGCTTGGGTGGATCCTCAGTGCCCATTAGTGCTGCAGGCGCCGAATGTCTGGTCAGAGGCCTCCTGCGCAGTCTGGTTCAGCAGCCCTAGCGGGATTCCAATGGGGAGAGCCCTTGGTAGAGAGTTTGTGCAATGGTGTTCCCCAAAGGTAGAAGTAATCTGAAAAATTTGGTATCTCCAAACGGCACCATCAGCCATTTTGCACACCAAGTGGGTACTTACTCCTTGGGGGGTCATGAATAAATGGAGATAAGCAGACCTGCCTGCCCTAAACGGACTTCGACATTCCCGGTAATCGACATTTCCACCTAGGACATACATCGCTAGGCAGCTGGGGGGAATCCGCAGTGCCAGCTGGGTCTGAGGCAGCAGTCCCACCGGGGTTCCTGTGAGCAGAGCCGATGGCAGTGGGTTCAGATGACAGAGTTCCCAAAAATTTAATTTAAGTTTTCTGAAATATTTGGGATGTCCAAATGGTACCAAGTGCCATTTCACACCTCATTTTCTAGTCCCATGGGATACTCCGGGGGAGACAAATGAGTGGAGATGGGGAGGTCTCGAACATGTCTACAACTGGTCATTCTTGAAGCTTGATCACCAAAAATTAGCAAAAACAATAACTTGAACAGCAAAAGCTGCTGTCCATAAAAATTCCAGGATAAACAATGCAATTTCCGACAACAAAATCCAGGACCGGTGGAAACTCTGCAGAAGTATTACGGGGCCCATCATTTTTGATTTTACTTCTTCGAATTTATGAATTAAGCTGTAATTCCTAAGAGGCCTGTCAATTCGTAGCAAAAAACGGAGGCTGAAAGTTTGGTTCAGTCAAAGATTCCCTGAACGTTATCTTGTTTCTTGCTGCAAAATGCACAAAAATCATTCAAAATTGAATTTTTTTATCGTGAGCAAGATTTGAAAAGCAAGGGTTAACAAAGGTCCGACCAGGCAATAAAAGGCATCAAGGGAAATGGAATAGGACCAACTTGGGAAAGGGACAATCCGTTTAGATGACCACCGGAAAAAAATGTGACCGCTGTTACAATGAAAAATGGTGACCCATTCTCTGGTTGTCAGCAATTTAGTTCCTTGCCAAGTAAGAGGGGCTGATCGTACATGCAACGAAGGAAAAAAAATCAAATCTGAACACAAAACAGTGGCTGAACCAGGATTTTGATTCGAGAGATGACCTACAGAGGAAGTTGTGTGTTTGATTGGGAAAATTGTGCCACAGGTGAGATCCGAGGTTCCAAGGGGCTGAGCCCCTGGTGGGGGTCCACCTCTGTCTGGATTTCGGAGAGGACAAGTCCTCATTATCTCTTCCCCTGGTTGTTCGACAGACCCAACAAAGACGTAATATTCCACAACATCATCAGCTGCGTCATAACAGCCACTCTTCTTTAATGCGACAAAATCCCCGTGTCAGAATGGACAGATTTTTTGCATCAGACTATTTCAGATCGTCTGTCGAAAACAGATTTTCAGTTGCAACAATGGCCAATGCTACAATGTTTCAAGTAACAATCTATTTTAGACGAACGATCTGAAAAAGCCTACTGCGAAAAATCAGCCCATTCTGACGCACGGGGATTTTATTATTTTTTTATCTTAATTTGCATGGATAACCCTTGCGCAAATTACAATGAGACACTGGGATTTTGTCGTGATGAAGGCCTTGCTGCCCCATGCAGCGTGATGAAGGCCATGCTGCCCCATACAGTGTATGAAGTCCATGCTGCCCCATACAGCATGATGAAGGCCATGCAGTCCCATACAGCATGATGGAGGCATGCAGCCCACACAGCGTATAGAGCCGCTAGTTTTCTATTAATGCCATCGCAATGTCAGATGGCAGAAAGAATTTTGTTCTCGCAAGAATTTTTTTTGGCGAAACAATTTTTTATTTCTACTGGTAACGAAACCTGACCTAACCAGTTTCCCTCCCGGAAGAAATGCTCGTTGGGGGGCTCCTGCCTGCATTTTGCGATAACATTTGCAAACTCACATCTGTAAGAAAATGAAAAAAAAAAACAAAAAAAAAAACAAAAAAAATACAAAACAAACAAAACCATTTCTCTGAACTTTTCCTCCAAACCTTGAAACGATGGTGGTCCAGGTAAGGCAACTGCATGGTAGCTTACAAGATATCTCATGCTGTAACGACCATTGGCTCAAGTTCATTACATCAGGTGCATCGTAGATCCTTACAATACCATCTGCAGAGCACGTTGCCAGCAGGAGAACCATCTGTTTTGGACCAAACTTCACATCTGTCACGGACGTTCTTGAGTCTACTAAGCTGGTTCTCTTTACCCAACTGCTCAGATTTCTATCTCCAGCACCACCAACTGTAGACAGGAAAAACAGAATGAAATTCGCTGGTGAAACCCATATGTCTACAGCACACTGAAAATGGAGATAAGGAATTGGCACCGCCAAAATGAAATCAGGAATTTTAACCGTC
The DNA here is from genome assembly GCA_030068105.1 of Sinentomon sp. SZTP_YWyxl. Lineage (NCBI taxonomy): Eukaryota > Metazoa > Arthropoda > Protura > Sinentomata > Sinentomidae > Sinentomon > Sinentomon sp. SZTP_YWyxl. The sequence goes on along the minus strand of JASGXE010003997.1, from coordinate 13,976 downwards.
TTTTGAGATTTCTTTACCATTTCAGTCAATTGAAAAGCAATTCCAGCAATTCTGAATACGTGATTTTCCATGAAATTCAAAAATTTCCGCGAAATTTGTGTTTTCCGAGAAATACCTCATTTTTCTTGCCATTACATGCAAGAAAGATGCACTTTTCTTTTTTTCAAGTGGCAGCACAGTGCATACAAAGGATTTGAAAAATGAAGCAATCTTTACGCATTCACATTGAGATTGCAAAAATTATTTCTCAAAAATGCATTTTTAACATGTTCTGTTCGACTGGTTCTGACATTTTTGTCATTTCACCACGAAATAACGAAATTTTTCGAACTTTCGAGTGAAATTTTCCTAAAATTGTTACCATTTCCAGGGGGTGTTCTCCTTACGTCATCATTAACAGCTGCACCTGCAGGAAAAATACAGCCAGGAGGGGGGGTCCAACTCATCAATTTGACATTTTTTGCCAATTTTGTTTCCGACAGGATGCGACAGTTAGAGATGGGAATGCTGAATTTGCACTGAAAGTTAGAGATTATTTATCGCTGAGAGCTGAGTGCACCGGTCGGGAAATGTTTGGAGGTTTCGTAAATGTCTGCAGTTCATTGATGCTGAGAGAAGTCAAATGATGCTCAGCCTATAAAATGTTTGGAATTCATTCATACTGAAGAGAAGTCAAAATCATGCACACCCCAATCGGTCGCATGCACCGAAGCCACTAACCCTAACCATAATGCTTTAAGGAAGAAGTGGAGGAACTCCGGAATCTTCGTGTTGCCAAACTGTGGTTGCTGGATTGCGGCGTTTAAAGGGGGTATCATCTGCGGACAGAAGCGAAACACATGCGAGTTAATGACGGACCGCGGTGCGATGCCCACAGAAAGTTAAATATTTCCTGAACAAACCCACGGATTTTGAAGTGGTTGCGAATGGTGCAAAGTTGAAAAATGAGCGCTTCCACACATGTATAATGATCCCAACCTTTCGTCGGGTAAAACTCCTAAATCATTCGAGAAACAAAAGTGCTCAAGTTTCGATGTTATAAAATTCCGGGTTGCTGCCAGGTATTTTCAAAGATTGTGCAATTTTTTTCGTTACAACATGGTTACCACCTGCGGAAGAGTTGTAGAGGAAGCCTTCTAGTTTCCAAAAAATACCAAAATCGTTGAATTTGAACACCATTTGGCAATTTTATGAACAGAGCCAGTGCGACATGGCAGCATCCTTTTGTCTTTGAGCGGGGAAGAGGCCGCGTCTCCCAGGGATTTCTAGGGAGTCAGGATCCAACGACAACACCGCTGGGGAATATGATATGGCTAAACAATTTTTGTTGATGTTTCTTGTTTGTGTTTTCACAGGAACAAGCGGCAACATCAAGTTCTACTGCAACAAACACTACCTGCAAGTTGCGGAGAGCAACAAGGATAATTTCAAAGAGGCCTCCAAAGCCAACATCAAGGAGGCAAAAGGGGACAGGAGAGCTGCTGGGGCTCGGCTAAGTGAACAGCTTATTTCATTCATTGCCAGCAACAGGCCGACCTCGTCGGCTGGCGTGACAACAAGAAGCCAAGGCAATGCCCCCGAAACACCTGCCGCTGCCGCAGCCGACTTGGTCGGTGCTCCTGACACTTTGCCAGCCCCAGCAGCTGAAAATCCAGAACGTCCACCAAAAGGGATGAAAATCCAAAAATGTGATCAATCTGCCGGCAGCAGATACAACATTGGCCAATTGGTACTGTGCTAGAGATGCACGGCACAAGCCAATATTCTTGGGATCTGATATGGAAACTGGGTAAGATAAAGACATTGCAGAATATGGCGAGACAGATCCGCCAAAGTGAAAAGTCCACCACAAAATAAACTAATGCAGTTCGGCAATTTCTGAGATACTCTGTACAACAAACAAGCTGAGGAATTGAAGCACCAAATTGTGAAAAAAGGCTGATAATTCGTGAGCGCTGGAAATATTATTACGTAAACCGGCAATCGTGGCCGTAAAATTCAGACGCTCATTTCAATCGTTTGCGGGCTTTGAGGTGATTGTTGAGCCACGAGAGGAACTGAAAGTTTTGCGTGGAAGTTTTCGTATGCGAGGTCACTTCCGAGTTAACACTTTCATTCTGAACACTTTCATTTTGATCACTTTCAAGTGCTTTTTGGAGTTGGGTTAATTGGGGTTCTCCGAAGATGTTTGCGAGGTTTACTTCAATGAGTGGTCAAAAAGGTTACTAAAAATCGTCGGTTCACCGAGATTTTTCATTCGTGAATAGCCAAATTTAACTCAAGTGCCATCGTATTATCCAAAGATTTCTGTAACTGTCTGTGATAATTTGCTGTGATTTCTTCAATTTTTATGTGTCAGTGTTGCGTCCATATTTTAAAAGGCCTATACCACTACCGTTTTTAGTGTGTTCGTGTTTGTTCCGATTTTACGAAGTTACTCACAGAATTTTAGTGTGTATGTAAGCGTCCGGTTTTAACCGAGTCATTCACGGTTTTAAAGGGTTGGTTTTCGTTGCGATTTTTGCCAAGGGTTTTAACGCCATATCTAATTTTTCCCATAGGATTCAAACAGGATTTTGTTCCTAAATTATTGCCAATAGCTACTGCTAATTACGAAGTTACTGGATAACATCACCAAAACCCCTGAAAACTACGATAACAGTTCGAAGGGGGTAAGTTTTGAGTGAAGCAACGTCACTAAAATATTGCCTAATCTTTCAACTTAATCATGGAAAAAAGAGAACAACCATGTCGCAAGTTTGCAAATACCATTTTATTGGCATTCTAATGCATCCCATAAAAGATAGTAATACGAAATGATGTCACATGACAAAATGAGGTTCAATGAGTGTGTGTTAAAACACTGGAATGGATGACAGCTACAAATGGCTTTCTGGGTTAAATTGAGAAGATTTATTGAGCAATATTTAAGAACTGGAAAGATGTGATGATTCAAATTAACCAGTTTTGTTTTAGAGTGTGAGCCAATCTAAAGGTTATCATGACAGGCTCCTTTTGTTTCCAGGAGATTTTGTTTCCTTCCATTGATCATTTCCTTCACCTACCCCTCAGAATGAAGTCATTTTCATGAAGGCTATTTTGAATTAAGCAATTTTCCGCTACACAGAAAATAGAACGGAAACTTTGAGATTGGAATTCCCGTGAAACATTGTTTAAAAACTGAATGAACTTTCTTAGAGAATTGGGTTTACAGGAATATTTTCCTTTTCCCTCTTAGTTTTTTAATACGGCAGATCTAACTGTCTCGTCCAAAAGGGTTTGACATCTCTACGAGATATTCGTCACCCACATTCGGAGAATATCAACCGAAGGGTTCTCGAGGGTCAATACTCCAAAATACGGTGCGGATCAAATCACCAAACCAACCTCTGGAGGTTCATCGGGAGATTTGATTTCACCGACAAAGATAAGTCCCGCCTTTTTACCTGATTTTGCCACTTCGGGGAAGTTGGCGATCCAGCTGAACCACTCTGAAAAGAACTTCTTAGGAGTGTATCTTCGGAAAAAATTGGGTGTGCCTTCAACCATAAATTTCCTAACGTTTCGAAAGCGAAACATCGACACTCGTGGTGTACCTTTCACTCGACATTCGTGGTGATATCTGAACAACACTTACCCCACCTGAGCCTACCTGTCAACTTGAGATGTGCACATTTTGCCTCCTCGTCACACTTTTCTTTCATCGTGACAAATTTAATTCCGGATTTGATGAAAGAACATGAAAACGATAACTACGGATTTGGCGCTGCATCGATAGATATCAGCATATTCCAGGCTCAATGGGTTAAATTGCAGATGAAGATAGTACCTAGTGTTTGTTGAAGGACATGACATAACGAGGTAATAATCGTGATGTCGGATGAGGAACTGCTGTCCGAACGTCTGGAAAACTATCTCCAGAAGCTTGGGGACTCCTTATGGCAATAGGCTGCTCCCAGAAGAAAGAGAAGAGTCAGAAATCTTTCTCTGGGGGCATGGTTACCAGTGAGACGATGAACTATCGTTGGCATTGCCAACCTTTAGGTTCATCAGATGGAAACAAGATCAGACACATCAGGTCATCAGACACATCAATTTTGATGCTGCAACAATACCAGACTTAGCAGATTTAATTCAAAGAAAATCAGATGCGCCACCAAGCAGACGACGCATCCACACCATCAGTGTTCTGTCACAGTGGCTCAGTTGGTTCGCTGGTCTGACTCCGAATCCGGAGGTTGTGGGTTCGATTCCCGCCACAGTCGGAATTTGTGGGTTGGGTCATGCGCCATTCTGGCTGCAGTGACAGAAAGGGAGACTTAGTGGCAAGTCTTCTAGTCCTTCGGAAGGGACTTTAAGAAGGTGGTCCCGTGTGCAATTCACCATGTGCACGTAAAAGAACACTTAGTTCGTCCAAGAGTGGCGGCAAGTTACAGAAACATAATAAAGCCACAGACACATACAGGGGTACCGAACACCAGTGTGGGTAAGGTGAATGATTGGTATGAATGGCGCCAGAGTAAGGCGCAAAGTATGAATGGGTTGATGTGGGCGAAAAGAAGCCCTGGGGAACACCCCGAAAACCTTACACAAGTTTAAGTTAAAGTGTTCATTTTCTGCTGATGATGCCGACATTGTGATCAACGAAATCAATCCAGGTTTGTTTGTTTTCTGTGTTTAACGGAAGTGAATACACCAACTACCATATGTCATCAGGGAAGGTATCGATAACATTTTCAGGGAAGTGGGATGGCCCAAAGCAATAAATTCCTCTGAATCATTGTCAAACCTCTCACTGAAAATGCATTCAACACGCCTGTCAAATGAGAATGTCAAAACCTTAAGTAAAATCGGCACAAAAGAAAAAAGACAAGCCCAACAAAACAACTACCCAGAGATGCTGTCACAGCCAGAACCGACAAAAGTAACAACTGATAAAAATTGGTTTTGCAGTGTTAAGACCTGGGCTGCAAAAATTCGTTTGGAGCCATGGAGCATGGATTTTTGAGCTTGGGGCCATTCGAAAATCAAAGAGTTTTTTTTTGCTCGCCAGCCCATATTGATCCTGCTCGAAAATTTAAAAGTGCTAGATTCCTACCTACTTCTTTTGCTCGCCAGCCCATTTTGATCCTGCTCGAAAATTTAAAAGTGCTAGATTCCTACCTACTTCTTTTGATCACCAGCCCATTTCGTTCCTGGGGTCAAAAATCGAAAAGAGTTTTTATTTTATCTTATTCTGTTCACCAGCCCATTTCGATCCCGGTCGGCTCTATCAGTCCCGGGAGCATTGCTCCCGACTTTTTGCAACCCTGAGATTGAGCACCCTGTAAATGTTTCCATTTAGGTCGAATGTGCAGCTGTCTGACTTAGGCATGACAACAATGGCGCCTTCACCCTTTGGCAAGATGACAACGGGTAACGTTTAGCTTAAAGTTTGACAACAATGGGCAACGTCAAGCCAACGTCTCGACAAAATGCGTAAAGTTTTTGATGACCTTGTGTCTTGAAGGCATGACAATCGCGGGCAAGCTTTAGCCTCGGGCACAAAACGATCAGTGACATTTGACCTTAGGCATGCCAATGGTTAACTTTTATTTACAACCTTGAGCTGAGCATGTCAATGACAACTTCAACTGAGGCTTGACAACAAAATTGTAAGTGGAGAGACTCACACCTCAACTTGTCCCAAATAGACAAGCTTAACCAAACCACCCCCTTATTTCTGGGCAACATTGAAGGAATGGGACCACCTGTCCCAAAACTTTGTTCTATTATTTCAGTTGTCCTCTTATTTCAGGACGAAACATGTCAAACAAACGGCGAAATTAGAAGAATAATAATCACAGTGCATGCTACAAGACCACAGTAAACATGTACAGCCACAGACACAATAATGTACCCATAAATTGATGCCTTTTATGTTGATTTACGGGTGGGTACATCACAGCTGCAAATTGTGTTTACATTGCTGGTTTGTTGTCACAATAGGTACCTACTTTTTATGTCACTGCATTTGTCACAAGGGCAACAATTTGGACCTGCAAACCAATAATTTTATTTCCCCATAATTTTGTACGTTATTGTTTCCGTAAATGCACTGACAAATCACCAATAAAAGAAAAGAAAACCCTTTTTAGCACAAACAAGAAAAGAAAACGGTTCAGCACAATGTAGGAATACCTTGAGCCTTCCAGGGTTTCACAGGAAAAGTAGGAAAGATATCACACCGGGAGTGGCTCCAGTCGGATTCCTTCCCAAACGGTGTCCCATTTCACAGCACTGACGTGAGATTGCTCCGTCCTACACACCCTTGTTGTCGCACTCCTGTTTATCCAATTTGTCCACAGTCGGTGATGGTTAGACCCGACATTTACCTGCCACACTAAACTATGCACATTGCACTGCGCAGGTGAAGATGAGTAGAATTTCCATGTTTTATCACACCTGATCATCACGTCATGGTCAAACATGATCATTGCGAATTCTGTTCTCTCTAACTCAGAGAGACCTGCAAGAAGACACAAGACAAATAAATGACTTTTTCAGAACTGTGAATATCTTCTGTTTCTAACAATGGGCCGATTTCCGAAACTAAGATTAATTGGCAGATCACCCGCCACGATCCTCGGATCGAGGAGTGGTGATGTGGATGACCACAAAAATTTGGATTGCGAATGATGAGGTCAACCATATCACAACTCTGCAGATCAGCAGATTGAAGTGATCCGTCGATCAATCTTCGTTTTGGTAATCGGCCAAATAAAAGCAGATGTACAAAGTTCAAAAAAATAACATTAATGAATGGTAGAGTTTTGAAGTAGGTAAAAGTCCAAATTTATGTTGAGTTGAAAGCCTCCCACCTGAAACACATTGGTAACTCCTCAGCCCATCCACAGAAATGGCCATTTACGAAGGTTGTACAAAAATTAATGTCCGTGAGGGAGTTCCAATGGGGCTAGGCAGTTGAAACTTGTCACACACCTAAAGCCATCTTTAAGAAGACACCTTGCAAAGTGGCACATTCCTGCGATCGCCGAATGAGCTTCCTTTCCCCATGAGCGGCAACAGCCTCTCTTGGCCAAACAGTCAGTCCCTGATCACCCTGTTGAAATGGGTTGGGCTTATAAAGCAACACTTGCAGAGACGGGCCTCCACTTTGCCGAACGGGCAGAAGTCTCAGCATCCTAAATCAGGTGAATTCTGTGGTTCACACTGGGTATTGCAAGCCAAAATGCGGCAACTTTGTGTGTGTGGCAGCGGCACTGCTGTGTGAATGGGCAGAGGGCATGCAAACAAAGAAACCCCAGGCTTTCATTTTTCAGCATTTTTCTGTATTTCTCGTCATAACTTGTCAGAACATTGGAAAAAAGCTGCCAGTGATGGTTCTTCCCTATTCTGGGCAGCCAGCCATGGTCACTCTGTTGACATCCCAAAAGACCGAGCACTTCACCCCACCTTCTGAATGGATCACCCAGATACTTCCCTGGAGGTGGTGACCATGTGTTCAAACATTCCTTGCCGATATCTCTGCAGTCTGGCACCTACGTTAAAAATGCATCCTGCACTTATCCATAGTGACAACAGCAACACAGTGCAGTTATCGACAACGACTTGAAGAATGTGACGACACACTGATTTTAGAGTAGGAGAAGACTCTCCCCATTGACAGCATAAAGCATATGATCTGGAGGGTGCAAGAAAGTGCCACTCTGCAAGGTGTCTTTTTTAAAGATGGATTTAGGTGTGTGCCTAGTTTCAACTTCCAAGCCGCCCCACTGGAACCACCTCAGGGACAATAATTTTTGTACGACCCTCGTATGTTACCAAATTACTGAAGTACAAAATTTCCAACATTTCGACAGTGTTGAAACTAAAAAAGACAAGAATTCTGCCCATCTTTCAAAAATTTATTACCCCTGCCCTTGATTCCCCTGCCCTGGCTTTGAGCATTTATTTTCCCATTAACCGGTCAAGCCCGAGTGACGTACAGTTACGTCCGCTAAAAAAAAACTGGGCGGACGAGCGACGTAGATAAACGTCAAGACCGGCATGATGTCATTGTACGAACGACGTAAATGAACGTCCGCACGGGTCTTCCATTTTCAAGGGATTTGAATTTAATTAGGTAATATCAGCACCACTCAATAATATTCACAGCCGGAAAGAGGAAAAAACAGCGATCCAGCAGACGCTTATTCCGCCAAAATCTGTCCAACCGTTTTCATTCAGCGCACTTTTCAAATTTCCCGCTCTTTTCTCTCGAGTTCCTGTTGAAGGCGCCTTTTTTCGCGCTCGCGCGACATCTGCCACCCGCCGAAATTTGAATTTTCGGGAAGTTGAAAGACGCGCGAATTAGCAGACGCTTGTTTCGCATGAATTGCTGGATTCGTTCAGAAATGGCGTCGTGTTGAAATTTCCTGTTTTTTCCAGTTTTTGCTCAATTTTGATGCGGTTTGAAGCGTTTTGTGGGTATCTTAGCCATTTTTTTTGTGCGGTGTTTTTTTTTTTTTTTTTTGAAAACATTAAATTATAGGCGATTTTAATGACACAGAGCAGAAATCTGGCTTTGTTGGGCGGGAAATGCATGCATTTCCGATTTTTCCGTTTTTCGAAAATCCTTGCAGGGATTATTAATTCCGGCGGAGGCGACACTCCGTGTTTCCAAATGGTGCGGAAAAGCATTTTAAAACTAGAATTCGTAATTCCGGGCTTGACCGGTTAAATGAACTCGTCAATTTCACAGCCGAACTTTTCCTACCTAGGTACCTATTCCATTTTCTTCAATTGGAAAAATCAACCCATCTGGATTCATGCCGTATTTTCTTTTAGGCCAAATTACCCAGCGGTTTTTGTAAAACATGCCTGGGACTTTATGTACAGTGGCGGCGGAATTAATGTACACACACGTGTTTTTTCCATCTAACTGTTGCCTCCGAAACTTTTTTTCTTTCTTTTTATTCTTATGCAGGCGGTAGAAATTAAAGCACCAGACTGCAACAAAGCGTTCTAGATGTGCCAGATTTTGTCCTCGCTTCTGAAAGAGGATCTTTATTTTCCGCAGCATTGAGTTTTTGCTAAAAACTGAACGATGGCAATTTTTTACATGAGTACATTAATGCCGCCGCCGCTATACAAGGCAGGAACCTGATGCACAAGATATACCACATACCTACAACTTCCAATACAACAACTTCCATCATTGCCCAATTAATGAAAAGCCATTGCCTCTTCTTTGAGTACCCAAGTAGACAAACTTATCTCTCAGTATGTGTGTCAACTGCGAGATCTGAGGCTTAAAGTGCATCAGAGGTGCGTTCCATCATTGATTTCATTTACCAACCGTGTCGGGTCGGTATCATTATTCACCGAGAAGATAAAAATCAATAAAACCACGAGTGGAGTCAGAGCTGCGACCAAGGCAGCTTCATTTAAGATCCCCCAATGCACTCCTCTCAAGACCAAACAAACAAGAAAATTTTAAAGGAGTAGGATAATTTTGGAAAATCACAAACCTGCAGAAATTGAAAACTGTATGCGGACACCTCTCTTTAGCGTGATCACACTTTCTCTGTCACAAAGCCACCCTCGATGTCCACAGGATACACTGGTATTCTACAGAGAGCAAAGACAACTGAAGACAACAGTGGCTCTGAAGAGAGATCACACCAATGTGATGTGACATCTGCCGCCGTGAAAGCCATTGTTGTGCCGCACCACAGTCACCAAAAATCCCATGGAAAATGACTCCATGAGTTGTTTGATCTGCTCTGTATCTGGAGACTGTAAAAGAAATCACACACCAAAAGGGAAGTTAGGTTCCAACACAACATAGAAAGTTGGTAATTTTTAAGTAAGTTAGAACTTTGGCACACATATCCATGGGGACTTTAATCCCCGTAACACACCTCTGGCAGGGAGTTTTAGGGGAGTAGGTAGGTACCTACCTATTAGAAAAGGAAACAGCACAAAAAAGCATTTCAAACCATTTCAATGGCCTCAGGCTCTGGTGTCACCACCTGAGCAAAAAAATCAATGTCCATTTGAAAATTCTTGTGTAAATTGAAAGCATTTTGGTCAATTATTTCTGCAATCAAAATTCCTTGTGGTTTTCTAGGTCCCAAAATCAGCTGTCATTTTCGCTGGGTTTCAAGAATTACCAGATTTAACAGAATTCCACCAATACCTCACAGTGTACCTAATGTTTTTGAGAAGTCCACATTAACAGCTCCAGAATGAAGTTATCATTTCTCAAAACGTCAAGGATTCAATCACTGTTTGGAATGCAATAATTGTAAAAATCCAGTAGGTATCAGATCTAATAAGATTTTTGTTCTCCTGCTATCGTTATTGTTCCCATAGATAGCATCAGTTAGTAGGTACCTACCTAATTGGATAAAAGGGAAGCCAAGTTTCAATGCAATTATCTGTAATTGAACTGTAAATGTTATCGGTACCTGGCCTGGTGTTAAATGTAGGTACCTATGTACCTACTGCAAATTTACCTAATAACTGAAAAAAACTGAATGGAGTAGGTACCTGCCTGGTCTGATCGAATTTGTAGTGTTGCCGCCTGCATCCTTTGACATCAGCTAACATGACACGTTGTCTTTGGAAATGGTGAGGATATTAGTGTGGCTACCTTTAAAAGCAATGTAGGGTCATGGTTGGCCGAACAACATGGAATATTACGACCTACTTTACTATTTCAATGTTACAAGTTTATACAACTAGTTGATGTCATCCGAGTGCATTCATTCTTTGTTTATTCATGCTATCCCTCATTGCTGATTTGCGCCAGGGCCTTGCCCATGCAAATTAACCTTAAATTAAATTAAATTCAGTGTTTTCTTCCCGCTTCATCATCTGCGGATTAAAAAAAAACATAATTTGTCTAGTTTGCAGACAAACACTTCACTCCAAAATCAGCAAAAACCTGCAGAAATATTATGTACCTACCACAGATCCCAGGTCAAAATTTTCACCCAATTTTCCACCCTGTCGCACCCCAGACCAGTTGTCATCCACAAACAATAAACGTATGGTGATGACCAGTACGGTCCACAACCAATGAAATTCAAAAAGCCAACAATGCAGCAACAGCAGGATATTCAGTGCACTAAGTTCATGACTCCACATTGGGCTCACAGTAAGTTAAAACATTTTGAACTTCTGAGCAGAACAATCCTGCAGTTTGAATTTTTGGGTCATAGGCTCAGCTCAGCATTTGACATCAAGGTAGATCAATGCATTGTGGCCAACGTGAGCATGACGATAAAAGAAAGGACTCAGGAAAGATGCAAAACTGCATTGCCATGTCAACGATGAGAGGGCATTGGCAATATTGATTCACCTACACTTCTTTTTTCTCTATTTGCTTTTTCTGCCTGCCTAACCAAAGCAAGGGAGTGAAGGTTGCTAGCGAACAAAGAATACTAGCCACATACAAAACTAAAAAATGAAATGAATTCACAAAATAGATGAGAATTTACCGAAGGAGAGACAAACAATAAGAACTTACCTTGGTGTCTGAATAGGCCATTGCTACAGTCTCGCAGGAAGAATCGTTGGGTCAGTGTTGTCTGGAAAATGTCCTAGAATTAATTGGAAGCAGCACAAGGAGCAGCTCCTTGCCATCATGATCATCCACACAGAAGATGCAGCATTCAGCATCAGATCCTAAGGAAAAATAAGATGCAAAACGTGCAAACAAAAGCACAAAGTTTACGGTCTGGTGCAGTCAAATTTTACAATGATTTGTGTTTTATTTTTAAGATATGGCAACATTCATCGATACGGCATGCAGAACCGAGCATGATGACTTCACCTATGTCGCAGGGTGGACAAAAAAACTGCACAGAAAATAGATTAAGTAGGTACCTGCTTCAGTACCTTTCAGAGTCGAGTCCTCAAATGATTTTAAACAACAACCCAACTTTTAATTACAGAAATAAGATACATGACTAGGTAGGTACCAATGGAACCATCAGGAACAATTAACACCAGTTCGAGGATTTGTGGCATCAGGATCTTGGCACTTGAATCATACCTATCTAGTGGCATTAAAGTGGTCCGGAGTGTATCAATGCACCGTTTTGCCTGCTCTAGCTCTGCTCTGGCCGCCGGCCGGTATCCATGGTGCACTGGGTTACACTCCAGAACTTGTAGGCACTTTTACAATTCCTCTGGATCACGAAGGACTTCGCCCAAAACCTTCCATCTGTGGCTCTCTCTTCGCCATGGACCCACGCTTGGGGATTGCCGCATCCAGGGCTGCAAAAAGTCGTTTGGAGCCCTGGAGCACGGATTTTGGAGCCTGGTCAAATTTTTGGTGGATGAGCTTTTTTTTTGCTCGTCAGCCCGTGTCGATCCCGGTCGAAAATCCACAAAGTTCACTTCGCTGGCCGATCTTCATACATTTCCATGCCTGACGAAAGTCGGAGAGCTTTTTTTTGCTCTTCAACCCAATTTCGATCCCGGTCAGCCCAGATCGAATGAGGCACACCCGCAAACTTGTTCATGCGTGCGTAAAATCACACACCTGATTTCCATTTGAAGATTACAACACACTGAGAATGCTTCATGCTATACTCCATTCGAACGCACAGCGAAACATTGATTTCCATGCTGAATGGACAGTTTTTGATCGGATTTTCAGTGCTTTTTTCTGGTTTCGATCCAGGCAGTTCTCACGTTTGCATCTCCAAACAGAATTAGCTCTACAGGATGTCCCGTAAGCAGTCTGCAAAACCTTATGGGCAGACCAAATCTTGCCCTGAGGCAATCCGCAATCCAAGATGAAAATTGGGGATGCATGACGTTCAGTCATCCGAAGACCTTGGGTACTCCCCGAGAAAAAAAATGTGGGAACTACACTGTAAAATTTGACGACATTTTGAAGACACCAAAAATTTACTGCAAATCTGTAAAGCAACGAAAATGGCAACTAAACACGAAGTGATGTCACTCAGTGCTTTTTTCATTTTCTTCGTTTAAATTGGTTTACAATTAATTTTTGGTGTGTTAAAAAAATCTCGTGTAATTTTACAGTGTAGGGTCCCATGTTTTTTTTTTTCGGAGTGCCCCCAAAAGCCTTTGGAGAAGAAAAAGTCATCCTACATTTTCATCTCAGAATTGCCGCAGATAGCTGCCTAAGAGGTTTGGCAAACTACTTAAGGGATACATGTATGTGTAAAGATAATTAGGGAATGGACGGTAGACATGTTTATCAAAAGTGAAAGATGGATTGAGCCAGAACAGACATGCAATTCAGATAAATTAAACAAGCAGGAAAAAAAAGGATCAAAACGAGCAAAAAAAAAAAAAAAAAAAATTCCCGATAGCACAATAATTCGAGAGATCAGAGCGTAATACCTCGCCAGGAAAAGCGGGCACATCAATTGCAACATCTTTTAGCTCATGACGATCAAATGGCAGCACAAGAAAAAAGGTCAAAGGTCCAAGTTGAGGGAAGTGAGTTGGTGGCACGGATGCCATGTTGTCAGATGGAGTATTGTGATTTTCCCAAATTGAAGCTGATAGCAAAAGGATTGAGTGAAAATCTTGCCATTTCAACGTTGGATTTGTTAGCAGAGTGATTGCAACTGAAATGAAAGCAGAAAAAGAACAGAAAATAAAATAGAACAACGAAATGTGTTAGTTGAGAACCTCTGAGCCAGGTGGCAAGCAAAGGGCAGGTGCATGCACGGGAAGAAAACAGGCGGAGAAAAGAAGACGAAGCAATAAAATTCGCAATTTGGCCTACTACTGTGCCCTGATGCTGGATGGGTTTCCGGGCATATTGGAAAAGAAAAATTGCATTTAAGCACCTTTCCATGGAGAAGCCAGCATCGGAAACTAATCAACATTCGAACTAAGGGGTTCGAGCAAAGTCTAAGTCATGAACAAACACCTTGTTCTCTGACAAAGCCGCCCCTCTGCAAAAAGCCAGCATGCACAGCTCATGAAAGAAAAACAAA
>JASGXE010003996.1:0-32852 GCA_030068105.1 Sinentomon sp. SZTP_YWyxl | reverse complement strand
AATTCCGCCTCCGGAATCGAGGGACAATCTGCGTTGGAGATGTTGCATATTGCTCTCAGCTCTGAACTATCTTGCGAACTTCAGAGCGTCTGCAATCAATCAAGAGTCAGTTTTTGCCCAACCAATTTCAGGTGATCTGATCGAGCATATAGGTATTGAGGCCGATTGATTATTTTGCCTTTTTCCTTATTGCTGTTCGTTCATGTTCTTCCCTCTCTTTTTCCTTTGCTTTTTTCCCTTTCGTTGCCATTTCCATACACTTCTTGACATTTCCACTTCTACAACTTATCTACATATAAGCAAGTAAAGTATCGCAAAAGATAAACCTATACCAACCATAGAGTCCCGCAACCCGGTCGGGAGAGCAGCAGAGAAGTTTCATCCTGATTAGGTGATGTATGTATCCTTGTTGAGTTCTCCTCGGCGGAGCAACCCCATTCCCTCTGCAGATATACATATTTCCAGAATAGCTTCCTTTAATTTAGCGGCGGCTAAGACAAGCTTTTTTGATATATCTATTCGCAAGCAGACAGACATGGATTCCGGTGAAATTTGCATGCACGATGAGACGTTTTTTGTCTTTGCGGCTTTGGCTGAAGAAAGTCGTACGTATGGTCCTGAAATATTTTTGTCTGTGTGTTTTGCACTTTGCGCGGCCCCATTTTATGGGTACGTGCGATGAGTGTGAGCCGTATTCCGGAATAAACTGAGCACGTTGCAAGGAAATTGCCGTCAAGGAGGGCGATGTTTATGCGGTATCAAAGTGTATCTGAATGGTATCTATGGTACCTATAGTTTCGCCTGTTTGCGCATCGCAAAAAGCGTGGAAGGTGGTTCTCAAAGAATGCAGGGTGGATCTAAAAAAGGAGGCTGAGACGTGTTATCTCATAGTATTTGCTCTGCCGTGCATTTAAACTCAAAATGATATCCGCAACAATTGTTACCGTTTTTGTTCCAGTAAGAAAAATACCCTCATCGGCCGATTTCCAAAACGAAGATTAATCGGCGGATCTCTTGGATCTGCGGATCGACGAGTGGTGATGTGGTTGATCTTGTCTTATGCAGTGTCGATGTGAATCACGATTTTGTGGTCAACCACATCACCACTCCTCGATCCGTGGATCGCGGCAATCCACCGATCAATCTTCGTTTTGGAAATCGGACGCCATGTGCATATTGTGTCCAAATAGGTTATTTTGTGATGCAGCAAGGAATGTGAACTGAACGCATGTTATTAAACTACATAGGTACCCCGATCCATTGTATACACCGTCGGCCTCAACAAAAATGACATCACAGCATAAGCTTGCACCTACCGAAAAGGGTGAATCAAAAGTCCACGGCCACTCAAAAGTCACAATCAAAAGTCAAAAGCTGTTTTGGTCACTTTTTTGTTGATTTTACTGTGTTCATAAGATGTTATTTAGGTGTTAGGTATATTTCTTAATATGGTTTATGAAATTGGAGACTGCGTGGCAAATGTGTTGATTGTGGGTTTATAAACCACAAAATCCATATTTGAGAATAACGTGATGCAAGTTTCCATGCGGAACGCCGCACACGACACAAGACAATGCTGCCAATCAACAGCTGAGTGTCGGAGCTCGAATCAGTTCGTGGAAACCGGTATATCCCCGATACGCCACCCCATTGGTCGTCCGCGGACTGCGACCGGTGAAGGTGTATCCGCCAATGACCCATTCTTGAGAACACGAAAGAACATGAACACTCTGTTTGTGTGACGATTTCTTTCTTTCCGCAGCTCCAGCTGATTTCCTGTGTCACTTACACGCACCCGAAAAAAAACCAATAAAATTGCATTTTGTGGATTTGGTCCCTTTTGACAGATCGAGCAGATTTTCGTTTCTGAGTGAAAAAAGATTGCTCAGAAATGTGAAAAATTCATCCCCATACCGCAGCTCGAGGTTTCTCTGAGTGCGTGAGAACGGGGGTTATAGTCTCTATCTATCACCATATCCCTCAAAGGAGAATAGCTACTGTTGGTATTGAGATATCATTTTCAATGTTTTACTTTTCGGGAAAGCAAATGAGTCATACTCCATGAGTACATACCTATGTAGTTATGAGAGTGACCTTATTGTCCCTGATCTTTTCAATACGCAGGAACAACTTTCACATTTTAAGTGTACTGATTTTGCCAATCTTCGAACTGAGCCTAAGTTAGGCGTACTTCAACCTCTCTGCAAAATTTGTTTGTGAAATCCCAACGCGTTCGGCACGATTTTCATGCTAACAAAAAAAAAAGAACAATGAAATTCGCACATATAATTTCTGGCTGCTAAAGGCATTTGGTGAGTATCCCGCCGTTTAGGTTTCGGCAAATACGGGTACCTAAGGACCTACTGATCAGTTATCGCAGATTCACAAAGGCCTTTTTCTTTCGTTGTTGAGATCAAAATGAATGGCAAATATACGAAACGACACTGAAATGGGATATCGAAAATCTAAAGGATGTATAGGTAGGCCTGGAAAGAGACGAAAGAAAGGCATATTTTGGGGAAGACTTTTCTCTTGATGGGTGCGAAAAACTAGACTTCGCCTCAGGCAAAACGTATATGTATACGGTATATGTGCGCAATGGAAGTTTGTGTGCACATTTTTCTATAGATTCAAGCATGGAGGGACGATTCAGAAGTTGGCAATTTAAACTATATAGGTTGGATCCCTGTTGGTTTTTTGAACTATAGCAACTACTACTTTAAACTATAGCAAACAATAAGTTATTTAAACTATTTTCGGTTATATCCCTATTGGAGAAGTGAGAAGAATGAATTAAGGCATATGACTTAATCACTAAGAGCCGAAATTCGGGAGTCAGGTAAAGGAAGCGATCGGTATAGCCTACCTACCAGAAAGAAACAAGTGGAGATATAACAGGCAAGGCGGACCTAATCAGTTTCAGCCACTCCAGACAGGTGTAGGTTTCCTATAGAGGTGCGTCAGGGCGATTAGTGTGTGAAATTTGTGGCAAGAGCAATCACACAGCCGATCGATGCTTCAGGAATGGAGCAAGAGCACGTGGGCAATATGGAAATAGGGGGAAGTGAAATGGTGAAAGAGGAACACAGCAACGAAATATGTATGTACCTACTGATAGGCATTCTCACCAAAGAGTAGGCCCCTACCTGCTGGTTTGGTATCGTGTGTGAACGATGCAAGGGCGAGTGGGACGAAAATTTAATACATCGGCTATTGAAGCAGCGACGAAGATAATTCACCAATCTTCGCAATCAGACAATTCGAATTTAAATGGGATAACTATATACGTAATTATGAAATTTCGATGATTAATTTTTTTACGATGGGCAAACAATCCATTTCAAAGAATTTAATGATCACTCATTCGGTTTGATTGAATTGATAATTAAGCCTAATGAAGTGTGGCTTTAAATAAAATTAAATTTATTTTGAAATTTAAAACTATCGAAAAAATAGGCCGGATTCCACCCTACGGGTGGAATCCGGCCTATATTAAGTCCTTTAAGACTCCGACGTTTAGAGCACAGCAGATGAATGACGTCAGTATTGTGTGGAAAAAACAGGGAAACAAGACTTTGGAAACTCAAAAGTCTGCATGTGTAAGACATCAATTGCTGAACAACTAGACAATGGACCGTCTATGTGTAAAAGCCTGACAAACCAACAACAGGAGCCATGCCAATTTTTACACAAGAAACATGTCTTTCACATCAGATGTATGATTTACCCAAAGGTGTCTGTGTCCTCATGTTCCAGTTCCTGAAACCGAAAACAAGCACAGAACCAAGATACATGTGTTCTGTTCTAGTGCTGCCTCGAACCGAGTGCTTATGGAGTAATGTGGGTGTGTAAACCTGAGCAGTGCCAGTGAGTGACAAGCACTCTATGTGCATGTGTCAAAAGAACACTCGTCTCGAGTGTCACAAGTGACACAGTGTCTCGAGTCTCACCTTGTGCAACAAAGTTGCCCTCCGCAACAGTTTCTCCTCAGGTTTTTTCGATATATGCTGGCGGACGGACTTTTCATACATTGATATCCATCCCCGACCTTTTCCTCACATTCCAGTCAGTTGTTGTGCATTCGTTTTCAACTGCATGCAAAAAAAAATTTTTTTTTTTTTGCAAATTTCTTGTGCTCTCCAAATCAGAAGTTCGGGTTGAAGCGCCGTTTATGGCGAATGGGCATGGATGGGAGGTGTTCTTTTGGGAGCGTTTTGGGAGTGCCCGGTGAGTTCTTGGAACACGCCGAATGTTCCATTTCCTGTCACGGGTTTGGGGACGCGTGAGAGACTTGAAACGCTGGAGGTGTTCCAGGTCGCGCAGCATAATGTGTTACAACTTTTTGACGGGAAGTGGAGTATCATGTGTGTTCCGGGACGAGACTTGGTGTATTTTGCAGGAATGAATGGAATACTTTATGGCGGGGTTTCTTCCCTTATTGCCTCCCTTATTGCCTGGCTAAACACGCCGCCGGCCTCCCACTGGGCCAACGGCGCTCATGCCATTTTTGGACATTATGACCAATGGGCAACGGTGTGCTCAAGCCAAATTCGGCTTGTCTGTAACTCCTGACATTTTTCCACAGGTGCCAAAATTTGTTCATTGTTTTTCAAATTTTTCAAATCCATTCATTGTTCATGCATATACGTGCATTCATTTATGCATTCATATGTTCGTTTTATAATTGTATTAAGTTTTTCGTGGTTTTAATTGTATTAATTTTCCCTTTGCTTTTGTGCATAATTCTTATTGATGTAAATGTGTGTACTATATTCAATAGGAGGCAACTCCCACGAATAAAGAATTGAATTGAATTGAATTGAAAACATTCAATCCACTTAAATTGAATTAATCAAAATTTCTCAGAGCTGAAGTTTAATTCATTATTCGTAACTAAAGACCTGAAGTTCAATTTTTCTCTGATCTTCCAGTGCATGTGTTGATTTCTGACTGACAGTTCTGAAGTATCATGCAATGGCACCATGCAAAAAGGAAACATCTTTGAGCCAAAAGTTGATTTTCTGGACCCCTGACACTTGCGCACACCCTTCCAAGAAACTTGGTGCATGTGAAAAACGAATCACTGACTCGAGTGAGGGATCAATCTCCGCCGTCGCAACGACATTCGGAGCAGTTTGTTGAGATTTTGTCAATGCAGTTTCCACCATTTTCGTATCTATTTCATGTTGATCGTTCACCGATGCAGAATAACTATGCAACCTGATTGTCAATTCCGCGAATGCAAGAAACAATGATCTTTTTAGAAACATCGAAATGAAACTGAAAAGGAAAATAAACAGGAACACATCCCACTTGCCCGCATCTACGCTCCCTCATCGGCTTCATAAACATCCTCCGCCTCATCCGCTTCCTCCGCCTAATCCGACCCAACAGCAAGTTTGCCGGAAAGAGTTGAGGAGCAAGAGGCGGGTGAGGAGTAAGAAACAGATGAGTTGGAGGAGGCGGATTAGGCGGCAGTGAGGGATTCGGAACACCAATTCCAACCAAGTGAACATTCGATACACTTTGACAAAGTTTACAGATTGCTGCAGGTTGCAATTTTTGACCTGCACCTTGACGCACCTAGTACGAATAGGTACACCTTGTAGGTATAAAGTCAAGTGACACTTTGTCGCACGCACGTACCCACAAGCTCAATAGTCTCTTCGTTTGTATGAGCAATATCGTATTTTTTAGTTTCTTTTTGTGTCTATGATGATACTATGTTTATTAGGATGGTACGTGTAGGTTTTTTATTTTTTTTGCAGAACATATTCCTCACTGGAACAGTTTTGGATTTAAAGTATAGGCTTCTATGTATTCTCGTATCCAGCGATTTCGTGTGAAAAATAGCGGATTATTTTACCGGATAAAGTTATACGTGTCTGCCTTTATGCATCTGAATACTACTCGAGTACAGGGTGCAACAGAATAAATAATTAGCAGCTATCGAATTTTTACATCATACGTTTTCCATTCGGTCGTTCCCGGGCTCCGTAAAGCCATAATTTTGTGAACATATTGTTTGTTCTTCCATGGCCAAAAGGGAACGCAAATATATCTTCTAAACTTTTCGGTACCTATTGACCGAATGGAATCAACAAAATAAACGAAATAATACGGAAGCCCATTTTTTTCTGGATCACACTGTACCACACTGTTGCCAGCGTCGCGCGGAAGCGGCAGTAGAGCGAATTGCTTTGCGTTTTGCATATATTTCAACACATTGCAATTTTTCAAAGGATCTCATTTTTCTTCTCATTTCTTCTTCGGAAATCCCTTATTCCTTATATTCGCTGACGATGTCGTTACATACCTATATATGGGCCTATCGATAACCAATACAATGTAACCATTGTACTTATTCGCCGTATAAGAGATATATCAACTGCATTGCAAGAAGAGGTGATATAAAAAGTGCCGTAATATCACGAATTGTTTCCGTTCGAATTCGCATGTTCGAATATATTTTTGATGTATTAAAACTTTTCTTTTTTTTTGGTCCGGGCCCAGTGATTTCAGGGCCATATCATTTCATATTTGGGCATATCCCGATTTTGCGCGCATCGAAAATGTGAAAAATAAAGCTAATCTAACCAAACCTAACCTGTCTAACTTACCTAACCTACCCTAACCAAACCTACCCTGAACTAACCAACCTTTTTCCATTGTTTCTAGCGTTTTCCCCCGTTTTTGGAGTGTCGGGACTATAAACACGGAGTTAGATGCGGAATAGTGCCCAAACGCGTACTCATTTCTTAAATAAGCGTCCGGTATAACAAAATGACCTCACTTTTGCAGTGTTTCCGCCGTCCCTGCGCTGTTTTTATCGTAATTTCTCCATCATTTACTCTCACACCCACACCACCCACACCACCCACCTGTTGCTTGGTGATGTAGACTGGTTTGTTGACGACCAACCAGGTCACAGTCTCTTGGCAAGCTGGCATTGTTGACGAACCATCGTAGGTCATGTAGTAGTCGGTGTCTGGTATCAGGTCACGGATGGATATCCTCTGGACTTCGGCTGATTGACCTACGAGTATGTAGAGGAGGAGGGAAATGGGGAAACCAATTAACGACAATATAGGCCTAGAGGAATCTACTACTTCAGAAAGGGAGTAGGTGATTATCGCAGCCCACTCAAACTTGAACATAAACGGAGACAACTTTTTGTTGGAAATATAATCACTTGCAATTGAGCATGCATGTGATTCATATGCTGCATCATGTAGATTTCCAGTCGTTTATTGAGGGGGACATCGCGCTATGATTCCCCAAATTAAACCGTGACGGCGGACACTCTGCTATGGAGAGACCATCGTGCGATGTCCCCCCATGAAACGAGCATGACCCGAAATATATCATAATTGTTATCATTGAAAACCAATACTGCCACAAATTTGACATGGTGACTTGTCAACGAGTACAACTCTGGGTCAAAAAATTAAACGCAGAAACAAAGGCGATAAAAGTGCGAGCCTACAATCCTGACCAAAAATCTTCGTACATAGGTGCTTGGCTTTACCTAGTCGTCATGTACAATCAATGGCAGCATGTGCCGCTAACATCATGACACTCGTGTAAGGTGTGAAGTTGCATCAAGTCCTGTTGAAATTAGAAGGTCCCTGTGTGTAAGCATGGTCTTCAAAATTTATCCTCTATGTTCGAGGACTTTTGGTTGACTCTGTACATAGAGCGGATCCAGAGAAACCCAAAAACTGGAAGCCACTGTGGGGCAGCCGATTGCCGGAAGGAATCCAACGGCGCAGAACACGGTACGATCGAAGGACAACTGCTACCTTTTGAATCGGCGACCTTTTGAATCGGCGACACTTTGAATCGGCGACCTTTTGAATCGGCGACCTTTTGAATCGGCGACATTTTGAATCGGCGATCTTTTGAATCGGCGACCTTTTGAATCGGCGACCTTTTGAATCGGCGACATTTTGAATCGGCGACCTTTTGAATCGGCGACATTTTGAATCGGCGACCATTTGAATCGGTGACACTTTGAATCGGCGACCATGTGTGCGTGAATATTCAGGATGACTCCCATTATTGAGTGCACATTCCGAAATCGGGGCCATGGACCTGGGTCGGCCCGTCATTTCATGGAATTTTTGCAAGGACATGCGCAAGAGGATCGGAGGACTGGGATAGAACGGACTGAGGCAGAATGGGACTGAGGCAGAATTTTTTGTCGGCCTCTTTCCACTTCTGCCCCAGTCCCATTCTGCCTCTGTGCCATTCTGCCTCTGTGCCATTCTGCCTCAGTCCCATTCTGCCTCAGTCCCATTCTGCCTCAGTCCCATTCTGCCTCAGTCCCATTCTGTCCCAGTCCCATTCTGCCTCAGTCCCATTCTGCCTCGGTCCCATTCTGCCTCAGTCCCATTCTGCTTCAGTCCCATTCTGCCTCAGTCCCATTCTGCCTCAGTCCCATTCCGCCTCAATCTCATTCTGTCTCAGTCCCATTCTGCCTCAGTCCCATTCTGCCTCAGTCCCATTCTGCCTCAATCCCATTCTGCCTCAGTCCTATTCTGCCTCAGTCTCATTCTGCCTCAGTCCCATTCTGCCTCAGTCCCACTCTGCCTCAGTCCCATTCTGCCTCAGTCCCATTCTGCCTCAGTCCCATTCTGCCTCAGTCCCATTCTGCCTCAGTCCCATTCTGCCTTAGTCCCATTCTACCCCAGTCACATTCTGCCTCAGTCCCATTCTGCCTCAGTCCCATTCTGCCCCACTCCCATTCTGCCTCAGTCCACTGAATTTGCGGAAAGGCTCTTTGGTGCTTTTCATCCCCATCCATTTATTCTCTGCGTGACTCAGACGAGACATCGAAGTCGGTAGTACTGAACGGGTTATCACCATTGATCTGTGACAAACTTAAAGCAAACTAAACCTAACCTAACCTGACCTAACCCAACCTAACCTATCCTAACACATGACTGTTGAGGCAGCAGTGGGTCATTTCTTTTCGCCATCGAAATTCGAGTGGAGCTATGTCATGTCACTAAATGTCAAACCCACCTAACTCCATGCCCGCAACAAATGAAAAAAATCTACCCCGCAGTCTCATTCTGACTCAGTCCCATTCTGCCTCTCTCCCATTCTACCCCAGTCCCATTCTGCCTCAGTCCCATTCTGTCTCAGTCCCATTCTGCCTCAGTCCCATTCTGCCTCTGTCCCATTCTGCCTCTGTCCCATTCTGCCTCAGTCCCATTCTGCCTCAGTCTCATTCTGTCTCAGTCCCATTCTGCCTCAGTCCCATTCTGCCTCAGTTCCATTATGCCTCAGTCTCATTCTGCCTCAGTCCCATTCTGCCTCAGTCCCATTCTGCCTCAGTCTCATTTTGCCTCAGTCCCATTCTGCCTCAGTCCCATTCTGCCTCTGTCCCATTCTATCCCAGTCCATTCTATCCCTGTCACCGGTCCCGCGGAGGAAAGCCATGCAAAGAAAGACGAGTCTCAGTATAGCTTCGTTCCTGCGTACATGCTGGGAGTTCATTCGTTGTTCCGGCGTGATTTGGCGACATTATGCGCCGCAAAACATCATGACACTCGTGTAAGGCGTGAAACTGCATCAGCCCTGTTGAATTTAGATGGCCCCTCTTTTAGCCGGGTTACTGAAATTTCATGCACCAATTTGTGCACAAACGTTTGGCAGACCTCGGAGAAAAAAACGTTTTCATGAAGAAAAAGAGTTCCTCGTGTGTGAGACTCTACACAAGAAATCAACTATAGGTACAATGTTGGTTTTCAGAATTGGAAATAAATAAAATTTCCGAAAAAAGTGATCAGCCCTCTCCCACTTATTCGCCCCCGCTTTATCCATCTCACCATGCATCCTTCATTCCATTTGCCAGCAACATGGGTTACGTCACAAAAAAGATAAACGTTTTTTTTGTTTAATCAGCGTTGTACTCTTCAAAATCGTCCAGTTCAAAATTATATAAATTCCCCACCCCCAACGAACACGACTGGATGAATAGAAAGGGTATTGGCTTTTTGTCGCAGGCGAATGATTCGCAGCAATTTTTGTTTGACTTTCGCCCATATGACATAGAACTTGATCTTATCCACAACACTTCAAACACTTAGCAAACACTTCAAACTCCAACTCACGCTTCTCTGTGTTTGCCTAGACTCCGTCTAAAGATAATGTATGCAAAATTACGAATCTCGACTCCCTTTGAAAGTGAACCCATATACGAATAAGAAGCATTTAGACTTCATTACCATATCCGCAGTTTGTGTGGGCATGGCATCGCATGACTCGCAAGGGTAATTCAGACAAAGGGATGTTTGAGATGTTGGGCACAGGGCTGAGTGAGTAAGGGAATCGGTAAATGTCAATTGCCGGGTGGTCGGGGAGAGAGAGGGGGGGAGAGAGGGGGGAGAGAGTGCGAGGGCTGCGGTTCCGGCGTTGGCAATCAAAGGTTCTCCGTCTCAACAACAGTGCCATTTCAAAGTTGCCCACTTGATCCTGGCAAAAGTTAACTCGCAACTTGACCTCAGCTGCGAGAGTATTTTGTGCTGATTGAGCGCAGATTTGAGCAGTTTTTCTTTTCGACAAAACAGAACCCAATTTGGTGTTCGGAATTGCAGGGTTTCGCGGGTATAAAAAGTAAAAAATTGGTAAGAATTTGGGTTGCCACAAAAGTGGAGCTGAATTCAACCTGTCACGCGCCGAGGCGCAAGCACCTGGGCAGAAATCTGTCTGAAGCCGCGTCAGAACGGCCGGACTTTTTTAGTGCGACTAAAAACCCACGTCAGAATGGATGGATTTTTTGCATCAGACTTTTTTGAGATCTTCTGTCCAAAACAGATTTGCAATCGCAACAATGGGCAACAGTCAATGTTCCAATGTTCTCCGTTACACATACATTGTTGCAAGTGACAATCTGTTTAATCGCGGAAATATGAACAAAATCCAGGAGACAGAGCAATCCGTTCTCGTCAACTGAGTCCAAAGTCCCACAGCCGACCTAGTGAATTGAATTGAATTGAAATTCTGTATTTTTGGAGTTTCCTCCTATCAATATTATACATTAAGTGCTGACAGTCACAGTAAAATGCAACAAAAAACACATTGGAAAAAAGCAAGTTGACAGAATAAAACAGCGTTTTTGCAGGGATGTCGGGCAAAGAACACATAATCGCAGTGTTATATTCTTGAGCCAATCCACAAGAAGGCAATAAACTGAAGCTGTGCACACCACCTCTCCGATAACAATATCGCTCAGATATGATACCCGGTGGAATGAGCAGGTCCAAAGAAGGATGAAATTTCCGGCATTGCCATTCATTAAAAGAAATCACGAAGCCTGCCCTGCAGGAGAGGTATGCTCAAAGGCTGTTCAAAAAACCTGCTTGGAAGGGAGTTCCACTCCGGGATAGTTCTACCTAAGAACGAGAACTTGCCAATGTCTTTCTTGAAAGTTTCAGATCGGAGTTTGTAAACGTGATCTCGATGCGAGTAGAATGTTGGCATCCTTAGGAATTCAAGAAATTTTCCCCAGCCACCAATATTCGCCAGGATCAGAAACAGGCAGGTAAGGCGAGTCACTCGCCTCCTCGACTGAAGAGAATCCCAACCTAGTGAAGCTATCATAGCAGTGACACTACTATGGCGCCTATAATCACCTACAACAAAGCGTGCTGCCCTCCGTTGAATTTTTTCCAGTGCAGAAATCTGGCATTCACGCCAAGGATCCCAAGATGAGACAGCGTATTCCAGGATAGGCCGCACAAGACTGAAGTAAGCTAGCTCCCTTATTCTAGGCGGACACTTCCTGTAATTCCTTCTTACAAAATACAAGCCCTATTTGCCTTGGAAGTAAGCATATTAATGTGTGGAGACCAGTCAAGCTTGCTCGTAAGTTTAACCCCGAGATAGGTAATCTCACTCTGAGGGAGAAGTACAGAGCCATTCAGAATGTAATCAAACATAACATTTTCTTTCTTAGTACAAAAATTAATTAAGTTACATTTGTCGACATTCATAGCCATAGCAGATCTGCTACACCATTCCTGAATGAGAGCCAAGTCACCTTGCAGTTCCTCGCAGTCACCCAGGCCACGCACTTCAGAATACAGTATGCAGTCGTCAGCGAACAGCCGCATGCGTGAGCGCATCCTATGACCAATGTCATCATATAAATGATAAACAGTAAAGGCCCCAAAATGCTGCCCTGGGGGACCCCGGAGGTCACTGGAAGGGGACTTGATAGATGCTCACCAATTCTTACGCACTGGGAGCGGCCAGAAAGGTAGCCAACTACCCAGTTAATGGTACGCTCATCCAATCCGAGAAGCTCTAACTTTCTAATCAAGAGTCTATGGCTAATCACATCAAAGGCTTTGGAAAAATCAATGGCGATGCAATCAACCTGAGTACCACAATCAAGGGACTGTGCAAGATCTTGCGTGAATGCAGTGAGTTGAGTGGAACATGAAAAGCCGGGCCTAAAACCGTGTTGAAAATCAGCCAACAAGGAGTTTGCCTCCAGAAACCCTCTGATGTGCTTAGCCATAATGAACTCCAGAATTTTGAACAAGTATTTAGTAGGCTTATGGGCCTGTAATTGGAAGCGACTGATCGTCGACCCTTTTTAAAAATTGGTACAATAACAGAGCGCTTCCAGCAATCTGGAATTTTTCCTTGCCTGATGCTAGCATTGAAGATTAGCGTCAAGAATTTGGAAGCGATATGGGGGATTAACTTAAGAAACTTTATTCCCACAACATCAGGTCCCTCACTCTTTTTGAGTTCCATTCGCTTAACTCTGTTTATGACCATTGTTTCAGTAACAACAAGAGGCTCACAGAGGTCATTAAGACAC
The DNA here is from genome assembly GCA_030068105.1 of Sinentomon sp. SZTP_YWyxl. NCBI lineage: Eukaryota > Metazoa > Arthropoda > Protura > Sinentomata > Sinentomidae > Sinentomon > Sinentomon sp. SZTP_YWyxl. Next base: position 20,011 of record JASGXE010003996.1, on the reverse strand, counting down.
GGACCCTCTGGGAGGAGAATATTGCTGTCAACACTGAAAACCTTTGCAAATGTCTCATTCGAAAGATTCGCTTTGTCAACTGGGCTGGAGACCTCCTTCTCCCCGTCAGGGTCAGTCAGAGATGGAACATTCCCTCCACTACCACACTTCCTGGTTCTGTTAAAACCCCAAAACTGCGCCAAGCCACCTTTGGTAGGGACAAAGGAAGATAGGTAAGTTTCGAGAGCTTTGAACTTGGAGGTATTGTATTCTCCAAGTGCAGCGGAGTAAATTTCCTTGTTTCTGTTAGAGACCTTTCTCCTCCTGAAAAGAGATCTGAGCCTTCGTTTTTGGGCAGCGAGGAGATTGGAGAACCAAGGTGGTTTAGGTGGCCTGCTGATAACCTGCCTGGTGGGGATGTAGAGTGCCTTTGCCTTCTCAACAATCGAGCTAAACTTTTCCCAGAGCACCTCCACATCAACACCAGGGTTCGATCCTAACACGGTAAATTCCTTTAGATGTGATAGGAGAAAATCAGTCATTCCAGGAATATCCGCCCTGTGGTACTGAATGATTTGCCTTTTCTCTCTCACACAGTGAGCTTTGGTTTCTGTGAGGAATATTGAGACCAAGGAATGGTCAGATATTGCCTTCTCGACTTCACAGCTAGAGACAAGCTCCGAGGGCCTTATAAGAGCAACATCTAAAAGACTCTTTCCTCTGGTGGGAACACGAGTAAACTCAGTAAGGTTAAACTTTGGTCGCTAGAGATAGGCCACGGCTATTGAGATCTATCCCATAGGATGGATTTGGGCACAACTCATTCCTCTCCCATTTCACATCCGGAAGATTTAAATCGCCCAAGATTAGCAGGGGAGCAGTTACTTTTTCTAATAACTTAAACCTGCACAAACAACTTTCAATGGCATCGAAAAGGCCTGTGCCAGTAGTTGGAGGCCTGTATACAACTAGGTGGGGCTTGTGTGGCATATCAGATTGGTCACGCTTGAGCGCAATGGAAGCATTCGAATTGGCAAGGGTTGGGAAATGTATTTGCATGGCATAGCAAAGTAGGTACTCGCACAAGGGGGCAATGGAAGCATTTGAGCGGGATGGGAATATACATGCATCAGCTGGTGATCTCAGTTTTTTATTCCGAATTCAGCGCGACACTTGACCGCGAGTCTTCCACTCAACACATTTCGCCACTGTTTCGTAACACTACCAGTGCATGGTTTGCACTCAAATGCACGAAAGCGTTCCCTCCTCAAAGAGTGGGAAGGCAATGTGGTGGGCCATGAATTATGCCCCTGCAAATCTACAGCATTATGCAACCAGCGTCAAACGTTCCGATGTGGGTTGCATAACACTTTTTAATTTAAGGGGCAAATTCTTTCCACTGTTTAGGATGATAAAAACATGCTGGGGGGATCTGCGACGAAAGCTTTAGATGGCTTCAACGGGCTTATTGAACGTCGAAAAATCTCGTTAAAGCAGCGGAGAGATCGACGCCAAGATTACCTTGCATCGAAGGCACAAAATTGCTTCCGTTAATGCGTGGTTTTTTGGCCATCCGAAGTTATTTTTTTTAGTTCAAAATAGGAAGCGTCTACTTTCATCGCAGAATAAGTTTAAATTTCCTCAGCCAAATTTCATGGCACAATTCTTTCAATTAAATCATTCTCCCAACCACCCCACATGGTGAAGAAAGGCCTCAAATTCCGCGGTCATAATCCAGCCAAGCGATGTTGCGCTGTCGATGCAAGGTAATCTCAACGTCGATCATTTGAAGAGGTGAGGATCAAAAATGGCCAAGTCCTTTTTTGCTTTTTTCTTTCTGGCCGCATTTGATTCAACACAGACGATGCACTTGGCGCTGTCTGCACCTGACCGCCGTTTTGCAAGCGATGTAACAGCTGCAGATTTGATAGATTTGATTCAGAACACGACACGGAGATGGCGTCTCATGCAATCAAGCGACCTTATCTCAAAATCTACGATTTTGGACTTGGCCATTTTTGATCCTTACCTCTTCATTTCCGCTGCTTTGTCGATATTTTCGGCGTTCAATAAGCCCGCTGATGCCATCTGAGAAGAGCAGACCCCTCTTGCATGCATATTTTGGAGACCCCCTGTAGTACGTGTAGGTATATCTATATGCGAATGTCATAAGATACAATTTAGCGCAATAATCTGGAAGTGTTCAGTCTGTTGAATAAATAAAGACAGAAGAAAAGACATGTTTCAGTCCCTGCCTGGGTCTCTTTATTGGGAAGAAAATATGGGCAGGTGTCTATCCACTACGAGCGGAGGCGCTAATGCAGATGTACCTACCTACTTCGCTTTTAAATGCAATTTCCTGGTATCACTTTGTCGCTGTGGCCATGTGTTTGGCTGAGGCAAAGGCAAATCAGAATCAGTTCTGTATTGGGCTCAAAATGCAAATGATCAGCGCACTCTACACGCCTACAGAGGATACTCCGAAAACACACTCAAACTTGGAAATACGAATACGGCATTCAGAGCAGCATTGCCTTCTAAATCAGCAAGAACTTTATATATTTTGGCCACGCCTTGTGGTCCGATGGTTCGCTTGTGCGGTCATTAGAACTTGGATTTCTCTCGCGGAAATATCCAAGTAAAATCATTACAGGCCAGGACAGCGACAGAAGGATCTCCTGAGACCAGACTTTTGACAGGTTCCAGATTGTCTAACATCATGGGATATGGCCATGCATGAAGTCATGGTTTCTGAACTGTGCGAGGAGAGTTGTCGCAGGATGGCCCAAAAGTCTTGAACCATGGGTTGTGTATTTTGTCCATCAGGTAAGCCCCAACTTCAATAATTAATGAAAATTCAGAAGTCAGGGATGGTGCAAACATATCAAGGGTGGTGATTGAGGGAGGGTGATCAGCCGTTCAAACTGTGACAGACATCAAGCTTTGCTGGATGTTTCCTTACAACATTAAGCTCTCAGTCGCAACGCATAAGTAACAGTTCTAGATAGTAACAGTCCTTGATTGTGACAGTCCTAGATGAATCACTCCATGCACACAGCCTATAGCTTTCGCCGGCAAACGAGAAAAAATCAGTCGAATCGGTGGAATATCTTCTGGCTTCCTCACTCTGAGCTGATGCTGAAATTGAAGCTTGAGCTGTGTGCTTTTTCTTTCATCCTGCAAGTTAAGTTGTTTCTTTTTTCACATTTTTCTCTCTTTGCGTTTCTGGCCCCCACCTGCCGAAGTGGCTAGTTTCTGGCCAAAGTGACTTGATGTTTTCCTGTTTCTCTTGACAGTTTCGTTACCTTTCATCACACTCGGGTTACCATGATTGCGATGATTGCGATGGCGCTGATATGCATGGTTTGTGCCCGAATAGGTTGGGCTGATATGGTTTGATTTTGTGCAGTCAAAAGATATACTGGAACATCAGGCGCAAGCGGAATCTGGACATGGGGATCGACCAGCCAGGGGATGTCTGGTCGGGCACGCCGCGAGGTCGCCCGCAGCGTCTTCCTTCGTTTATTCCGGAGAGAGTGCCCAAGGAATATGGTGCTTGACTTTCGACTACCCTGTATTATGTGTCAATGAAATCATCTGTTTCAGAGTGTATGTTGAGAGGTTTGCATTCTAAATCTCAAGGGGATTAACAATAACGACGTCTGATTTTGAAGCATCCACTGTGGTCTGGATGATGAGAGAGAGAGGGCTAATTGATGGAAATGGATACCCACCGTCGCTCTCTGTCTGTATTTGTACACCTTATACATACAGGGTAGCCCAAAAGTCTTTGGCTATGGGAAAATCGCACATATAAAGCACCGAATAAAGTGCTGTCAGGAGTGGTGGGAGGAAGAAAAGTCACAAATCACGAAATATGATAAAAACAGCTACTTTTTTTTTTATATGGCCAAAGACTTTGGGCATCCCTGAATATGCGCATGTTGTTCCGATGAAGTCTTGTCAACCGTGGTTCGAGCAAAAAGTTTTAGATCGCAACATTTGATAAAAACAGCAAATTTTCGTTTTTCCTATGGCCAAAGACGTTTGGGCTACCCTGTACAGGCCCTTATAGTCATATGCAAATGTAGTGCAAATGTAATGCAAATTCGCATATGCTGCTGTCTGCGCTTTGAACTGCATGGAAAAAAGGATGGGATGTGTCGAAGTCTGGTGCCAAAGGCTGGCGTCCAACTGCGCAGAAGATGGGGGAAGCGATGCTCATGTGTCATCCATGCTTCTTGCTGAACGGGTCACTGCAATTGCGAAACACAACAACTCTACGGATCCCACCGTTATTGCTATACAACAATGACTTCCTTCATGAAAGTATCTCTATCGTATATGATGGGATTTATTATTGTTTCTGTGACTGTACATTCTGACATTATGGAGTGATTATCCAAATTCAACAGGGATTGAAGCAGTTTCACTCCTTGCACGAATGTCTTAATTGTTGCAACGCGTGTTGCCATTGATTATAACGCCGTCTGATTTAAATCAAATCAAGTCAAATCAAATCAAATCAAATCAAAAAGAAATATACTCTTATTATATTAGAGTTTAGAAATTTAGAATTATTAGTTCATAAGAAGAGTTTATTATTAATTTAGAAATAAACTGTTATGCGGCATATACGGCAAAGGGTGTGTGTGCCTTTTCTCTGCCGTTTTAGTCAGACAGGTCAGGTTAGGTCAGGCTAGGTTGGGGTTCTCTGTGCTGTGCAATTGAAACTTAATTTTAAACAAACTGTAGACCTTCCCGAACTCAATCTAACCTTCCCTGACCTGAAGGCCACACCTGATGCCTGACTTTATGCGACTTGCCCCATATTTTGCTCAACCCGACTCAACCCAAAAATGAAATTCACATAAGGAAGAAAACACGTGCCTGAAGTTGAAGGGAAACACGTTTGCAGCTCACAGAACAGTAATTACCATTGGACCAGGTAGCTCATCTTTGGAAAAGTATGGAATGTGAATTGAGAAAAACGAACAGACCTAAAAACAATGCGATATCACACTTTGCTCTGCCCTCTGCTCTGGAACTTAACGCGGATGGGTAATAATTTAATAATTTCCACTCGTTTCTTTTTCAGGAGCAACATTTTGAGGTACCAAATAGGCTACGAGTCGCATGCGGTGTGTGCATGAGAGACCAATATGAACCTACTTGTGAACCTTTTTCCAAAAATGGAAGAAAGCGATACGCAATGGAGAATAATAAGAATTTTTTTATTGTTGTCTCTTACCAGCAAACTTGATCGAATCCAGCTGATCCGTTAGCAGTCTTAGTTCTGGACTGGACAGGTCACCCAACTAGAATTATTGAAAGAAGAAAAAACAAAAATGAAATGGTGCATCCATACCAAACATTTCCGCCAATGACAGCGACATGTCGTTTGGTGTGGACCAATACTTTCAAGATGCCGTCTGCCGGGAATGTTGGTAACTTCATCTGGATCCACATCCTATTTTCTATAGGCTAACTAATTGAGAATAATTGAATTGAATTATTTTGTTTTGTTTTATTTTCGTTTCAATGTGATTAAAATAATTTTTTTAACGCGGAAATTATTTGAAGTGCGTTTTCAAAGCGGCTGCGTAGATCAAACTATCATGGGTCAAAGGATCATGGTGCAAAGTATCATGGATTAATGTACCATGGAGCAAAATATCATGGATCAAAGTATCATGACAGTATCATGGATCAAAGTATAATGAAGCAAAGTATCATGGATCAAACTATAATGGATCAAAGTATCATGGATGAAAGTATCGCGGATCAAATAGCATGAAGCAAAGTCTCATGGAGCAAAGTCTCAAAGTGTCATGATTCAAAGTATCAAGAAGCAAAGTATTATGGATCAAAGTATCATGGATCAAAATATCATGGATCAGAATATCATGAAGCAAAGTATCGTTGATCAAAGTATCGTGGATCAAAGTATCATCGAGCAAAGTATCATGTATCAAAGTATCATGGATGGAAGTTTCATGGATCAAAATACCCTGAAGCAAAGTATCATGGATCCAACTACCATGGATCAAAGTTTCATGGATCAAAGTATCGTGGATCAAATATCATGAAGCAAAGTCTCATGGAGCAAAGTATCATGATTCAAAGTATCATGAAGCAAAGAATCATGGATCAAAGTATCATGGAGCAAAGTATCATGGATCAATGTATCATGGAGCAAAATATCATGGATCAAAGTATCATGATATTTCCATGGATCAAAGTAAAATGAAGCAAAGTATCATGGATCAAACTATAATGGATCAAAGTATCGCGGATCAAATAGCATGAAGCAAAGTCTCATGGAGCAAACCCTCAAAGTATCATGATTCAAAGTGTCACGAAGCAAAGTATTATGGATCAAAGTATCATGGATCAAAGTATCATGGATCAAAGTGTCATGGATCAAAGTATCATGGAGCAAAGTATCATGTATCAAAATATCATGGATGAAAGTTTCATGGATCAAAATATCCTGAAGTAAAGTATCATGGATCAAACTATCATGGATCAAAGTTTCATGGATCAAAGTATCGTGGATCAAATATCATGAAGCAAAGTCTCATGGAGCAAAGTATCAGGATTCAAAGTATCATGAAGCAAAGTATCATGGATCAAAGTATCATGGAGCAAAGTATCATGGATCAATGTATCATGGAGCAAAATATCATGGATCAAAGTATCATGACATTATCATGTCTCAAAGTAAAATGAAGCAAAGTTTCATGGATCAAACTATCATGGATCAAAGTATCATGGATCAAAGTGTCGCGGATCAAATAGCATCAAGCAAAGTCTCATGGAGCAAAGCCTCAAAGTATCATGATTCAAAGTGTCAAGAAACAAAGTATTATGGATCAAAGTATCATGGATCAAAGTATCATGAAGCAAAGTATCGTTGATCAAAGTATCGTGGATCAAAGTATCATGGAACAAAGTATCATGTATCAAAGTATCATGGATGAAAGTTTCACGGATCAAAATATCCTGAAGCAAAGTATCACGGATCAAACTATCATGGATCAAAGTTTCATGGATCAAAGTATCGTGGATCAAATATCATGAAGCAAAGTCTCATGGAGCAAAGTATCATGATTCAAAGTATCATGAAGCAAAGTATCATGGATCAAAGTATCACGGAGCAAAGTATCATGGATCAATGTATGATGGAGCAAAATATCATGGATCAAAGTATCATGACATTTCCATGGATCAAAGTTCAAAATTGGAAGGCAAAGTATCATGGATCAAACTGACTTCATGGATTCAAAAAGTATCATGGATCAAAGTATCATGGAGCAAAGTATCATGGATCAATGTATCATGGAGCAAAATATCATGGATCAAAGTATCATGACATTTCCATGGATCAAAGTAAAATGAAGCAAAGTATCATGGATCAAACTATCATGGATCAAAGTATCATGGATCAAAGTATCGCGGATCAAATAGCATGAAACAAAGTCTCATGGAGCAAACCCTCAAAGTATCATGATTCAAAGTGTCAAGAAGCAAAGTATTATGGATCAAAGTATCATGGATCAAAGTATCATGGATCAAAGTATCATGGAGCAAAGTATCATGTATCAAAATATCATGGATGAAAGTTTCATGGATCAAAATATCCTGAAGCAAAGTATCATGGATCAAACTATCATGGATCAAAGTTTCATGGATCAAAGTATCGTGGATCAAATATCATGAAGCAAAGTCTCATGGAGCAAAGTATCATGATTCAAAGTATCATGAAGCAAAGTATCGTGGATCAAAGTATCATGGAGCAAAGTATCATGGATCAAAGTATCATGGAGCAAAGTATCATGAGGCAAAGTATCATAGAGCAAGGTATCATGGAGCAAAGTATTGTGGAGCAAAGTATCATGGAGCAAAGATCATGGATGAAAGTGTCATGGAGCAAAGTATCACGGAGCAAAGTATCATGGAGCAAAGTATCACGGGTCAAAGTATCATGGAGCAAAGCATCATGGACCAAAATATCATGGATGATAGTATCATGGATCAAAATATCATGAAGTAAAGTATCATGGATCAAAGTATCGTGGATCAAAGTGTCATGATTAAAATATCATGGATGAAAGTATCATGGATCAAAGTATCATGGAGCAAAGAATCATGGATGAAAGTATCATGGATGAAAGTATCATGGATCAAAATATCATGAAGCAAAATATCACAAGGTATCATGGATCAAAGTATTGTGGATCAATGTTTCATGGATCAAAATATCATGGATGAAAGTATCGTTGATCAAAGTATCATGGAGCAAAGTATCATGGATCAAAGTATCATGGATGAAAGTATCATGGATCAAAATATCATGAAGCAAAGTTTCATGGATCAAACTATCATGGATCAAAGTTTCATGGATCAAATTATCGTGGATCAAATATCATGAAGCAAAGTCTCATGGAGCAAAGTATCATGATTCAAAGTATCGTGAAGCAAAGTATCATGGATCAAAGTATCATGGAGCAAAGTATCATGGATCAGAGTATCATGGAGCAAGGTATCATCAGGCAAATATCATGGAGCAAGGTATCATGGAGCAAACTATTGTGGAGCAAAGTATCATGGATCAAACTATCATGGATCAAAGTTTCATGGATCAAAGTATCGTGGATCAAATATCATGAAGCAAAGTCTCATGGAGGTAAGTATCATGATTCAAAGTATCGTGAAGCAAAGTATCATGGATCAAAGTATCATGGAGCAAAGTATCATGGATCAAAGTATCATGGAGCAAAGTATCATCAGGCAAAGTATCACGGAGCAAGGTATCATGGAGCAAACTATTGTGGAGCAAAGTATCATGGAGCAAAGTTTCATGGATGAAAGTGTCATGGAGCAAAGTATCATGGAGCAAAGTATCACTGAGCAAAGTATCATGGAGCAAAGTAGCATGGAGCAAAGTATCATGAGGAAAAGTATCATGGAGCTAAGTATCATGGAGCAAAGTATCATGGAGCAAAGTATCATGGATTAAAGTATCATGGAGAAAAGTATCATGAGGAAAAGTATCATGGAGCAAAGTATCATGGAGCAAAGTATCATGGAGCAAAGTATCATGGAGAAAAGTATCATGGAGCAAAGAATCATGGATGAAAGTACCATGGAGCAAAGTATCATGGAGCAAAGTATCTTGTATCCACCGTCTGAAATGACGCGGATTTGCTCAGTCGCTGTTGGGACAACTGGCGACAAGGTATTGCATTAAAGATGAGAGGGTACTGAATTTTAACAACATGTACTGGCAATTTGCATACAGAATCGTCACTTTGTCAGCAGTGACGTTTTTGTTGGATTTTCATTCCTCTCTCAGTGTTTGCGAGACATAAACGTAGGAACACATGGTCTGCGGAAAATGATTTTCACCAATGACGTTCGTGCCTTTTGATACACGTAGTGCCTTTTTATTTTTGCTCTAAATCATTGTCATAATTTTTCAAAAAATAATTATTTGAACAAAAACTGTTACAAATTGCTCTGGTGGCAGGTGAACGAACAAAATTCTAAGACTCAGGAAATACAACCAAAACAGGGACATGCATGGAAAAATGGCCGACAAGCTCCAAACGGATGAACTGTTATGGGAGACCTTGTACGACGGCCAAAAAGACCGCGGTGTTGGTGATTCAACGAATGAGGGAGCGGCAGTTTGCTTATTCCAGTATCTGATTGGTCTGTGGAAGAACGAGAAAAAAAAGAATGATCTGCAAAGTGATAAAATAAATAAAGACTATTGTTTGCCCTTCGTTGAACTGGTTTCAGAAAATATTCTGCGGGTTTATGGAATTTATGAGAAAAGAGAAATTTATGCAAGAAAGAGAAATTTGCGTGAAGTCGGGTCCGATCTAAGAGAAAACTCTGAGCCTGAGCCCACGTTCCCTTCGCCTCAGCGACAGGGATTCCAGGCCAAGATTGGCAAAAACGCTAACATTGCGCATGCAAAGTTACCAGTTATAACGCGTGTATCTCGTCTTTGAATCATGTCAATTTTCGAAGTGTCAATCATGCACACGGAGTCCCAAACTACCCCTGCGCATACTCAATCTCACTGGGAGAATCAGAGATTTGTACGTCACAAGTTTGGACTCCTGGGATGAGTATCTCATGCATGCTTCCAAATATAAAGGCTTGGGTTCTCCTGGCTTTACAGCAGAGATGATTTATTTGGTACTTCCAAGAGAGGTCGTAACTTTTTTTACACAAGATATTTGAAATGCATGAGAAACAACTATCAGGTAGGCCCATATTTCTGTATGCACTTTCAAGGTCAGTAGGGTCTATCAAAAATTTGTCGTAGATAGATATGAGAAATTTTAAAGATCTGGCTAATATTGGGGCCGTTCAAGTTCAACAGGGCGTGAAGCAGTTTCACGCCTTACATGATTGTCATGATGTTTTAATGTTCGCAAGTTGCTATTTATTCTAAATGGTGCCAATGTTATTGGGGTGAACTCACACATGCGAAGAATTTTGACGAGGAATGTGTGGTTCACGGCCATATGTATACTTGCAATATCTCATTGAAGGTGTCGTTCCCAAACCATATAGTGAAAGGTGCCTACATTGGGAAAAGACCCAATCATCGATACCCGAGCAAAGCCGGGACAATGTCACCCGAACAAGCTGAATGCTTTCTGCGTGGACCAGATGCGTACACAGATACAAAAAGTTTGTGAAACTTTAAATTATTATTGTACGAAGGAAATAACGTGACAAACTCCAAATGCGTATCGGAGATGCCAAACGCATCGCTCGGCCAAACACCATGCCCTTCTAACAGGGACCACCATTCCTTGTGTTTGTCATGGTCGCCGCTTTGATGACCCAAACAGTTTGCCAAATAATTGGGAGAGGAGGGACGAGATATCCGATGAGGGAGAGGGGGTTTTGAGTTAGGTGTCCAGAGTGGATGGAATTGGCATTTTTGCTCAAAGTTTCGATCGTTAGGACAAATTAGAAATGTGTTGGAAACAGAAATGTGTTGGAGATGTGTTGTAGCTTGGACAGAGTCGTGGACGAGGAACGGCGAAACGAGATTTGCTTCAGCAGCGTGTGGTTCTCTTTCAGAAATATTTTCATGGCGACATAAGGGCAGATGAGAAAAGTTTTCATACGGAAACCTCAGTCGAATTTCCACGATCTTGCAATGGACGGATTTACGAACCAAACAAGATTTTATCCAGCGGATGAAACGCGAACTATACATTACTTATCCATGTCCACTTCGTCCGTTTACTAATTTGTTGTTTCCGAACTGCTCTTTATTGTTTGTCGAGACTGTTTGTGTTTTGAACAGCGTATTCTTTTTGATTAAAAAATCCTTCCTATCAAGAGTAACATTTTGAAACCACTTGCTTCTGTTGATAGAACACAAACATTCTGAAATCGGATACGAAAATATTCCCTTGCCTTAAAGTAAAATAAAAGAAAAATTCGACCGCTCCGACTGTCGACCCATAGTAGACCCGAACATTTACCTCCAATGTTCCCGCCGGTCGACAAGCGACATTTTGGACCTGGAAACCAATAGGTACCTTGTTCGGCATTGGCCGCATTGGTTTCGCATTGGTCCGCATTGGTTCCGCATTAGTTCCGCATTGGTCCGCATTGGTTCTGCATTGGTTCCGCATTGGTTCCGCATTGATTCCACATTGGTTCTGCATTGGTTCCGCATTGGTTCCGCATTGGTTCCGCATTGGTTCCGCATTGGTTCCGCATTGGTTCCGCATTGGTTCCGCATTGGTCCGCATTTTGGTTCCGCATTGGTCCGCATTGGTTCCGCATTGGATCCGCATTTTTTTAGTCCAGCGCCAATTAGCCAACTGCACTTAATTATTACTCAGAGGCATAGCAAATGCCTCGCACAGTTACGAGCACTGTTAGGGAAACTGATTATCTTTTGCTGACCCCCTTACGAATTTGGCGTTCCACAGGGAAGTATCCCAGGCCCAGTTTGCCTTTTTGTGTATAATCCTGCTGCGACTCTGTCCACTCTACTGCAAGGACACCGCCCCTAAGCTGGCAGATTTGGATCGCCTTGCCGATTGTTTGTTTCAAAACGTCGCGACAATAAACCTTAGAAAATGCAAATTCGTTCGATTTTCCAGAGAAGGGGTGGACCTAGTTTAGGGACCAGGCTGGTTGGGAGACCATCCAGCAATGCACAGATCACATAAAACGAAGAATCAGGCGAAGTTACCGGAAGTGTTTTGAAGAATCACAGTTGAATAATCAGGCGAAGTTATCGGAAGTGCACGCAAATATCGAGGACGGAGGAATCAGGAAATTTCCGTGTTGTGAGGCCAATAATTCTTGAATACGCTCTTGGTCTGTGGGACCCTGGCTCCCGACATCTGGGCACTGGAAAGGGTTCAGTGAGGAGCAAGGTTCATGGTGGATGACTCCGTCGATGCACTGCTATTGGGCTCAATTAACGCAAATCTCGTGTGGAGATCGCCAGCTTGAGGCGCAATGCTGCTCGTGCATCCTGCTGATGGTGTGAAATGTATAAAAATATCATCTTGTATAAATGTATAGGTACCTATTTTCTCATTGGTGGGTGATGAAGTGCCAAAATCACTTTTTTCGGCCTGAACTTTAGCAAAATACCTTCCCTGCCAGTGAAATTTTCGTTTCAGGCTGCATGCCTGTCTGCCTTATGCTCACATAAAATGGATTTTAATGCGATTTATTTAAAAAATCATTGTACAGTTTTCATTGCAATTGTTTTGAAAATTCAGACAAATACAACAAATGAAATTGGATTTAAATTGACTTCTTGATCAAAAAAGATTGAGAACGGCATTTTGGAGTTCATAAAAAACAGAGTGTCCCAAGAGATTCAATTTTAATGTTATCACTTTGGATGCGTCGTCAGTGATTGCGTCGTCGCAATAATTGTGGTTGTTGCCCCGCAATAAAGTACCGACAGCGAATACAACAGAGCATTTTGATTGTTGGAGACGGGGCGGTCAAGTCTCTTATCGTGCAGCATGCGATATTTTCCATCCTCGTCACCCCGACAGTTCGAGGAAAGACCAAGCACCCGCTTCCTGCCTCGGGATCAAGTTTCGAAGTCAGTGCTCAAGTGCGGCTCGTTAGCATTTGGAATCATTATTGATGGCAACATGCGCCGCAAAAGAAACGACGTTCGTGGAAAGCAGCGTTCAAGTGGTCGTTAGCATTTGGAATCATTATTGATGGCAACATGCGCCGCAAAAGAAACGACGTTCGTGGAAAGCAGCGTTCAAGTGGTCGTTAGCATTTGGAATCATTATTGATGGCAACACGCGCCGCAAAAGAAACGACGTTCGTGGAAAGCAGCGTTCAAGTGGTCGTTAGCATTTGGAATCATTATTGATGGCAACATGCGCCGCAAAAGAAACGACGTTCGTGGAAAGCAGCGTTCAAGTGGTCGTTAGCATTTGGAATCATTATTGATGGCAACATGCGCCGCAAAAGAAACGACGTTCGTGGAAAGCAGCGTCAGCATTGACAGATTTTTTTCAACAGACTTTTTAGATCGTCTAACCAAAACAGATATGCAGTTGAAACAATGGGCAACGGTCAATGTTCCAATGTTCTCCTTTGCCCATTTTTGCAAGTGACAATCGGTTTTGACCAGACGATCTAAAAATCTTATGTAAAAAAAACTGACCATTCTGACGCCGCTTAACACGCGAAACTGTTGAAATTGGATTCCTTAGAAGAGCTTTATAGCGGGCCTTGTGGATACCAGAGGTGGATACGTGTGGGATTCGTCAAAACCGTTGAGTCTCTATTGCGGCTAATCAGTTGGGCAGCTCCGTATTAGTTCTTCGTTCACGCTCTCGCGTGTAGTTATCAGACATTAATTTACTGCACATTCGATGATAAAGTTATGCGAAGAACGCTTTATCTGACCAAATCCCACTCTGATTCGCTCTGCTTCGTGCTTTTAGGTCAGCTTTTACCTGCGTAAGCGATAGTGAAGAAGAGAGCGGTGAGGGGGTGAAAGTGGTATTCCGGCCAGTTGCGGGGGGCGGTGCTTCGCGTTCGTCGGACCGTTTCGGAAATAGTTCAAAACTAATTAACTTCACGTCAATTTCAAGAACAGCGGGTCGCACTGACAACAACAAAATCAAAATGTATTGACTCTGCCGGTAGCAGATAACCCCATAATAACTACAGGCGTAATATCATAATAAAAAATATTAACCAGCGACCATATGATAAAACAATAATAACAAAAGGAACAACAATAGGACACGAAAAACAACACCCAAAATAGCAAAATATTGCGAAAATGGTCGACTGAAATTTGAGTAACAATAGGCCAAAAACGGGGAAATTTGAAAATTACCATTCGCGGTTTGTTAGCAGCAGCGTGGTCTGAAACCAAACTGCATCATAATAACGCCGGCTGAACTGTACGCAAGTTTGGGTTACGCTGAGCTTGTACGTATAACACCATTCCAGACGAACTTCTTTCCGTACATTTTTCAAAATGAACTGAGAAATAGAACAGTGAGCTGAGCATGTCGTTTACATGCTGTGGTTGGGCTATGCTTGGACCATGCTCATGAGAACCTGCCCCATCCATCGAGAACACCATCAAGACTTTGCCTCAATCTGAGCTTGGGAAGCAAGCCTGGACCATTTCGGACAAAAGAAACGACCAGCTCTACATAAAAGAGCAACAAAATCAATTCCACAAAACTCATTCACCAGGGCTCCGGAAGAAAAAAGTGGTCCAGTGATTGTTCGAGTTAGTTTAAGCAATAAGTTTGCAAACTCATCCTGGATCAGGCGGAAATGGGCAAAAGCATGGGTGTACTTCATTCTACATTTTCGTTTTAAAGAAGTGGAAAAATGGTTGGATGATGGTTAGAAAGTGGTGATGGTGGAAAAATGGTTAGATTATGGTTACTGCCCGTCCCACTCTCGCCTTTAAGAGGCGGCGCAGGATTTTGGACTATTGCAGGCCCAACAGACAATTTTGGACTTTTCCAATCGACCAATGCGGTGATAGGCGGTTTCATAATTCAACCAACAGCGATATTTGGAAACGTACTATTGGACAAAGTCCAAGAAATAACCAGCAAAACACAATCATCCGCATTCGATTAATAAAAGCAGCAAAATCACCAAATCATGCACTCTATCTGCCTTTGCGGGGTGCAGATTCTGCATAAATTATTTTCGTAATTCTTCCGCTAACTTTTAAGTTCTGCTTAAAGTTCTGTTCGACAAGCACGTGTTGTGCACCCAACCTGAATGATGCATTTCATTGTGTGTGAAGCTGCGATTTCGGTGAGCAATTATTCATCTTTCAAAAAATCGCCTTCTTTTTTTAACTCGTTCTGACGTCATGTCGCCTGCCATCCCTCGGATTTCTTCGGTACTTCTGGCGAGTGAAATAATCTTTGATTCTTCTTGATTTATTTGATCATGCCTGCGCCATCTAGCTTCCCTCCACTGATCTGATTTTTTTCTCCAGATTTCTCCGTGGATTTCAATTCCACGAGTGGGGTGGTGGAGTCATGGAACCAATTTAATCATCAGAAAGCTGTTGACAGACAGCTGATGGTCGCAGGACTGGCTGCTATAACTGCATAATTTCCGACGAGAATATTAATTAATTTTGTGGTTATTTACAGCAGCATGGTTGATAATAATTAAAATGATGGACCGCGGTTCTTCATGAGATGGATAAGGCATCAGACGAAGCAGCGTGTATAGCCATCCGCTTGGCTCTGCGGCACCTCGAAACCCCTCTCAAATTTCACGCAGACAAAAGTTGTGCCCTGCCCTTTGATGGAAATGGAAGTTATTTCTGGAGTCAGTTAGATATATTGTATAGGTTAACTTCTTGAAGAAATTTGGAATGAAGATTTGTGAATTCTTCGTTGTTGAGATGGTTGGCGTGGTTTATCGACGAATTTGCGACCAAAAGTAAATCATTATGCCCGAAATTGTATGATTGCAAACATACAGGGTGGATATTTTAAACGTATCCATATCCCTTACATTTCGGTTTTCAGAGCTCACACCAAAATCTAGTTTGTTTTTATTTATATTTTTCCTTTCACTCTTTTGAAATTGGCTATGATGCTTCACTAGGTATCTGTTGTAAATGTTCACACAAGTGAGAATTAAACGTTGTAAAATTCATGTAGTTGCTTCACACGTCCACTGAAACTCTTGTTCCAATCACCAACACTGCGCGAACATCTCTATTCTCGCAGTTCAGTCCAGTACAAACCTGTCCTCCATACATAGACGCTTCTCTCGCCTGTTGCCAAGCAAGAGCAGGGAAAATTTCTGATATTCGCGGAATCAGAGAGATATCTGTGTGTTCGTTAGCGATGGAAGTACTTAAACTGCGTCATTCGAATTTACTGCACATATTCCCATACGAAGGTCTCTCTGAAAGTTTTGAGACAGAAATTTGCATCGACAGATGAACCGCAGAGGAACGCTTGAACAGTGCTTTTCGACATTTCCAACAAAAATGGGCGCATTGAAAGGTGCCACTGCCATGAAACGAGGCAAGAATTTGTCAGAAGGTGACAAGTTGTCTTTTTTAGAAGTCCTTTAGGAGTATGTTGGCGTGATTGAAAGCAAGAAGCACGATGCCCGAATCATTTTCCGAAAGCAAGATGCCTGGCAGTCTCTACAACGCCTGCGGCAACTGCCCTAAAAGAACCCAGACGCAGTTGCAAACCATGTGGAAGGAACTGAGAAGAATTGCAAGGAAAGAGCGAGGGGATTTCAACAGGGCACGGAAAGCAACCGGCGGAGGCAGCCAGGATAACCTGCCGAAGCTCGGCGTGTTGACGTCGCCTGGATCGGCTCTTGAAGGCGTGCAAGACGACGATGAGACCGACGCTGAAAACGACGACGATCCTTTTCAGGATGAGCAAGGACATTTGTCGACTCGGCCTGCACGCAAGTTAAGTCAGCCAATGAAATCTGTAGCCAGGGTGGGGCAAAAGAAACCGATCTTGCTCGCTTTTTTGTTCGGCAAAGTCGTCATTCCTTATTTTTCTGCAAGGAGCAAAGATTGATTTTTCTCAATTGCTTATTACGAGTTCTATTTTGCTACACCTGGTAGCAAGGGACCGACTTGAAATGCTGTCAATAGTGTCAATGCGTTTCCCTTCGGACCTCCGAATTGCATCGCTAGAACATTCACCTCCGCTCGGGAGAACATTAGCAAGGGTCCTGGCTAGGCAACAGATTGGGCAGATTGGTCCAGCAGGACAAACAATTGGGACATGGGTGCAATCAATGTCACCACCCACATCCGGCATTGCTGCGACCTCGTAGAAGTCCTCCTTAACTTGTTGAAACTCCAAGGGTGTTCGTGGAAACTTAACGTATCGACGTCTCAGGCTTATGACGGCGTTGACAAAGCGATAGAAGCATCGACCAGTTGTCGTCCTGTGCACATTTACCAGATCTCCCCCCACACGCTGGAATGTTCCAACGCGAAGAATGCGAAGCGAGCGAGCAAAGGGCCTGCAATTCAGGGGATAAGGCCATGTTTCAGCCGGTGTGATGTCGAGGCTCGATGAGTAACATCAACTCGTGGAAGGCTTCTTTGGAGATGCCAAATCTTTCTTTGAATTCTATAGGCAGTCATATTTTTGCAAAACGTTAATTCATTCTCTTTCTGAAGACACGTATGTGTGGAATGGCAGGCTCATGGTTTAGAACCAAATCCTCATCCAAAACATCCTGCAGGTCATCAATGTCGTCCACGATATCCATGCTTCTCTCTTGCAAATCCGCTTTCCAATAAGGACCTGTCGCTTCCCTGGTTAAGCTCAAACAAAAAATGCCAATTTCCACGTGTGTCGACTCTGGGAGGATGTTGGACTTCATGCTGCTTTGGCTGAGCATTGGTTGGCCGAAAGGTCGCTGGGCTTTTTCTAGTCATTAATAAAGCGAGGGTATCAAAGCCACAAGTTTCAAATCGAAGCCCAATGACCTCATCAAACCACATGCAATAATGAACCAATGGTCCATTTACGAGTCTGTCATCAAATCAACGGATAGGCCTATGCTGACACAATCAAATAACTACTATTGTCATCAACGGATATGCTGAAATAAACGAAAAGTTCCAATTTTTTTGAAGAAAGCTCTGAAGACGAAAAGCAGCCAACTAATTCCACTTTTCCATTTTGTTCAGTGAGCGTTTGCCACGAAATCAGCCTCATCGAACCTGCTTTTGGCTCCTTCTTACATTCAACTGCAACTACTGTATGGTACCAATCGCACATTCGTGACATACATTGAGAGAGAGAGAGTGTGGAGTAATTTCATTGTGGTGATTTTTACATCGAACTGAAAATTGCATCTTCCTCCCTCGTGCAGTGCAGTGGCATTCGGTGGTGATGCGCTTTGCCAGCAAGAAAAGAGATTGTCATTCCCCGCAGATCACGTTGACGTTGGACGGACGTGTTATTGCAAGGATGGAATAATTGAGAGACAGAGAGATAGAGATAGAATGAACAAGAGGGAGAGAGAGAACAGCTTAAATAGGAAATCCGTTCGGCATGTCACGTCCGAAAACAACAGAGCCAGGAGAGTCTTTAGGCGGAGATTTGATGGGATGGGAACAAGCAGAGCCAGCTAGCAGTGGAATTGATGGTTCAGGAGAGCATAAGGGAGTCTTTTTCACAGAAGTTCACGAATCTCGCAAGGAAATGATTTGATGGGCGTTCCAAGCCATTCGAATGGCACATAAGCCCACATGTTCGTATGTACCCACGCTGGTATGAGAATACAATAAAACGTGCAGAAAGACTTCAATTGGCATCGTCGCCTTGTACTGGCAGCATCACCCAACCTCAACATGCATCGCAAACTTTGGTAGGTCCCTACTTCTCGGAGGATAGGTATAGAACACTCTTTCATTGACTGTCTTCAAAAATAGTTTAATTATTGTTGTTGGGTATGAAAAATGAAATGCCCGATTAGGTGTATCACTGGCAATGCCCACATGTAATGTCAAGGCTTTGAGATTGTTTTGTCGTGTGACTGCCTGTGAAGCTTGGGCATGGGAAATAAGTGGTGATAATTTTGGGAGGGAGTTTCAATCTCTAATTGTTCTAGGAAAAAATGAATTAAGGTACCTATTCGTTTTACGCGAACATTGAAGGTCAGACCAATGTCAGTTCTGCGTTGGATCGGCTTAACAACATAGTTAGCAGGCATGCAAAAATTCAAGGAGCGGATGAGTATATCACAATAGCTTTAGTCGACGGTCACGTCTTCTGCTTGAAAAAGTGGAGAGGCCCAGGTCCTTTAGGAGTGCTGAAACACCAACATGCCGGCCATAAGAACCCGTAATTATTCTTGCAGCCACTCTTTGCAACATTTCCAACTTTGAAATTCTTTCTTGGGTCCCAGACTGCATGACAGTGGACGAATAAGTTTTCAACTTTGCTTGTTTGGAAGAATAGCGCATGTTTCTCAGGACAAATCGCAGGGTTTTCATAGCCTTATTACATGTAAAGTTGATGTGCTCACTCAAGTGTTTAAGTGACTTTACGTTGTCGATATCCTCTCCGCTAATCTTGAAATGACATGCCGGCTGGTTTAATGAAACGTTTTGCGAAGGTTACGGCGTCAGTTTTAGTCACATTAAGTTGCATTCCCCAGGAGTCACACCACAAAGAGACACGATTGAGGTCCGACTGCAAAAGGGTGGCGTCACACGGGGTTTCAATAGTTCAAAACAGAACAATGTCGACAGCGAATAAACGAATTTGGGAATTTAGGTCTTCTGCAATGTTATTTTTATACGCGAGGAACAGTAAAGGACCGAGTACACTGCCCTGGGGAACTCTTCATGTCACTAGGCATTCATGTGAAGATACATGCTCAACCAAAACGACTTGCGTGCGTTTATCCAAGAAGCTTTTGAGGATGTTTATGATGAAGGGTCGTTGTCGTATGATGAGGTGTTTATGAAACCAAGCATGCCACCTTTTGC